>PVLD010009786.1:0-74750 GCA_004027595.1 Dinomys branickii | reverse complement strand
GAGCACAGGGGGAGTCTGCACAAGGAGGTTTTTGTCTCAGTTCCTCATCTGCATGTGTCGCTGTGGAAATGGTTGCTGTTCCACAGGATACAGTAGTAGGTGGCCTCGTCTTCAGGCTGGGCCCCTGTGATGGTGAGGGCAGCCTTGTCTCCCAGCAAGGAGCCTGAGAAGCGGGCAGGGACACCAGAGTGCCGGTTGCTGGTGCTATATATTAGCCCCCGGGGTGTCTGGTCAGGTTTCTGTTGAACCCAGCTGGCATAGTTACTGGTCGTGACGGCTCCAGTACTGGAGCCACAGGTGAACGTGACCGTCCCTCCAGGAGACGTGTACAGTGAAGGTTCCTGAGACACCACAGCCTGTGATTCAGCCCCTGAAAAGAAGTGAGGAAAGTGATGGTCAGGTGAGGAAATAGAGGCAGCACCGCTGCCTTCCCCAGCCCCAGCCAGAAAATCCCTGCTGACCTGCGATGTGAGCCAGAAGCGGGAGCAGGAGAGGAGCCCAGGCCATGGTGCAGACAGCCCGGGACTGTGCTTTTCAGGGCTGCTCAGCTCCCAAGCAGCCCTCCAGCTCGCATTATAACTCCTCATACCCTGCTGGGGGCGGTGGGCGGGGTTTTCATGCAAAGGAGATTGCCCTGCCCAGGAGTTCAGCCACTAGTTCAGGTCACACCTACTGAGTTAACCCACAGTGTGTATGTGGTAGTGGAACCTGCAGCCTACAAAGCTTTACGGAGGCGTTATCTAATGCCCAAAGAGTAAGCTCACTTCGCCCTCTAGTGTTAACAGTGAAAACACCACGGCTGAAATTACTCATTCCTGCAGGCCTTTCCCTCCGCATGACTCCTTTCCCTTAGGTCTGGAGGTTTTAGTTTTCCCTGTACATCAAGTTCAGTGCCTGCGATGCCAGGAGGAAGCTGGATGGAGACATTGTGGGCAGTGGAGGCCTCAGTAATTGACTGCTTTCCTCCTGTTCATAGATATCAGATACCTTGAGTACAGGAACTGAGATGGTGGATTCCTTTGGTCTCTGAATTTAGGTTTCTTGGAAACTCATCTAACAAGGAGCCGTTTAGCAAGACTGTTGTCACCTGAGCAGATGTTCATTCTACTAGGGCTGGTGGTATTTGACAGTTTACTTCTGAAAGGTGTTTATGGGGTGCTATTCAAATACATAGTGAATGTTTTTAAAAATTAATACAATAAAAGACACACTTTATCCCCTTCAAAATATTTGTCCTTGCCTGATGCACATTTATCCTATCATTTTTGCCCTTTCTGAAAATTTTCTTTGGTTACTGTTAACAAGGTTTGATAAAAGTATGCTGATGGGAGCCTGAATGCAGGCGCGTAAAAACATGAGGGATCATCCTTACTCCACCTCTTCAGTAGATCTGGCACCATGAGATTTCTGGTCAAAATGACCATAAAGACAAGTGTTCTAATTGATTCAGGGAAATGAGGCAACCATAACATCAGAACCATAAAGTGAAAATAGACTTACAAAACTATTGCAGAAGGTGGCAAGGATGGTAGATAAGTATTTCAAGCAAAAGAGCGTATTTTGAGTGAGATTAATGGCAACGTGTCCTTTCATGTAGTAAAAAATATAAACATTGACTATATTTTTCACTCACACCTTGTATTTTTATGTTTCTTCAGCATAATATATGATTACACTGGTTTTCTCTAAAGACTTGAGAAATTGTGTCTGTGTGTGTGTTTGGTCATATGGCTACCATGGCAGAACTGTGTACATCACAGCTTCAGAGCAGTTGCCTCCTATGAGTCTCTTAAACTTAGCAACCTCTGTGTCACCTGGTGACCTGGTGGAGCGGTGTTCACAACCATAGACTCTGAGCTTTCTGAAGATGAAGAGGCCAGTTAAGTGTATTCTCAATGGCGGACATTTCAAGATGCAATAACTTCCCCTCTTGTGGAAGGGGTTCAACTAAGCATCGAATTCCTGTCAGGTAATTCACAGCTGATCCTTAGTTTCAGAGTCCTGTACTCTGCCCATGCTCAAAATGAGCACCTAAGCCTGCAAAGTCATCCTTAATTGGACCAGAAAACAGTGTCACATGTCAGAGAGCCCTTTTTCCACCTCCTTATCAGAAAGGAGACCTCTTCACTATCCAGTAGCTTTCTCTGTAGGTTGTAACAGTCTTATGGCTATAGCTAAGCCCTAATTTTAGTGGTGTAATACCATTTTTTCTTCCACTGTAAATTATTTCTGGAGTCAACACACCAGAGAAAGAAGGAAGATATCAGACTATCCATGGACTAACTGGAAGAAAGGCCTGCAGTCCTGGCTTTCTTCTTTTATTGGGAACTGGTTAAGCTCCCAATCTTATGGACAAGCATCTGGAAAAGGATTAAAGACAATAGACAAGGTAATATGGTTGGGGGGATCCAGGAACAAAAGCTAAGACAATGACTTCTGTGGACTGTCCATATGTATTGGGTTCTCAGCAAGTCAGGAGAGTGCAGAAAGTGTAGGGCACATCTGAGGCAAAAGTCCCTGAAAATGACCTAGGGCTTGAGAAGTTAAAACAAAGACATTCCAAGCAGTAAAACTGGATAATTAAGAGAACTGTCTTATCTTTAAGATTGGCAATTTTTGCCCTGGAATTGGAATGAGAGTCAAATATCCTCAGCTGTGGTTTTATCTTGCCTTCAGGGGCTGTGAATATGAGCTTTTCCAATAAAGCCAGAGAGCATTATAGTCAGCAGTTTAACCCTTACCCAGCCTTCTCCCCAACAGTCTTTCTTCTGCCCACTTTCTACCGTGGCATATGACTTCTCCTCCCTAGAAGCATCTTTTACCTTCACTGTGAATAGGTAATCAGAGAGGGATGTATTCAACATAGGAGCCTCATTGATAATGAGAGAGCTCAGCTTATTCTGTGGGTGCTCAGCTCTGAGAAATCTGCAGAGCACCCAGCCTTCAGCACACAAAACCTAGTGATCTGGACAGACATGAGACCAAAGTTTGATTATGTCTAGGCATTGGAGATACTCAGGTAAACAGAACTGTGGTACGGGTGTATGTGGAAATCTTAGCTGAAAGTACTCTGGGTGCAATGCTCTTCTACTTTTAATTAAGTAAAATTAAATTTGACTGCATGGGAAGAATAATGGATATTTTATGTCACCCTCAAAACCATACCATTAAGATCTGTGAGGTGATTGTGGCCCACGGCATAGATTTCAAAACCAGAATTGTTTTCTAATGAGTTGAAATTAACATTACATGATGTTAACCATTTTGAAGTACACAGTTTTAAAAAAGTTTAGTATAGGCTTGTAGCCTACATGAAATAAAAAGGGAACAAAGAAGGAAGTTTCACTTCTGCTCATTTGGAGGAGCCCCAGTCTTCACCATGGCCTTTGTACATCTGTCTCCAATCTTCCTGTACAGACTATTCAACCTTCCAGCACAGACTTTTCAGCCTTCCAGTGTAGACCCTCTGGCTTCCTCATACAGACTCCAATGGGACTCTGCAGTGGGCACTAGGTCTTTCAACTTTGACTGGATCCTTCAGCTCTCCAGCTCTTGCCCACTGTAAGCTGACCTTTATATATATATAACCTTGATATCTATATATATTATATATTACATATTGTATATTGTACATGTGAGATAAACAGATAAATAATCTGTTACTCTAGTGAACTCTGATACACAGATAATTTAAGCATTACCATGTATTAGAGTTTGCTTCAACTAGGAGCAGAAGTACTCAAGTGATTACAATTCCACTCAGGTTCCTCTTTCACATTGACTTACATGTTTATTTTATTTCTTAAGAGATTCATATATTTTGTTAGATTTGATTTATGCAACTTACTTTCAAAACAACTGATATTTATCCAGATTCATCCCACCTAAAGATTGCATGAGGGACAAATGTTTGATTTTGCAGGATTAAACCACAGGAAATGAGCACTTGATGAAATTATGGAGGCATATCCTTAATGGAGATTGCTGTTCCTGTCTTTCCATTTATCAACTTCATGAGATAATTTTATTTGTGGGGACAAACTGATTCTGTTGACATGAGAGATCAGTAAGAAAATAGATAATTGTATGTAATCTATACTGACTGATGAAATAGCTCCAAAGTGCTTAGGCAGCCCAACCTCTATAGCCTTTCTGGTTGCAGCTTACATGGACTTTCTCTTGGGCTGGATCTGTCTGCTGCCTATGCTTTTCCTCTGCAGATATTCCACATTGCTGGCATCTTCAAATTCCTGGAGTCCCCACTACACTTTCAGCTTCACTTCACAGCTGCAGGCATTTCCCTTTTGGGAACACATTGCCTGGATCCCCAGATCTTCATATAAAAATCTAAATGGAGGCATCTGTGGCTTCACAACAGTTGGATAGATGATGCTATCCTTTCCCACCAGCTTGAGCAATAGTCTGGCCCCTTTGGACCATTGCTGTAGAGGCCCCTATGTGTCTGCATGGCTGAACATTGTAAAATGAATCCTAGGAGACCAATTCCCTAGGTGGCCTTTCTCAATCACAGGTAATAGGTAGGAGAGAGATACTGGGGTACTCTGCTCTGAAATTCACAACAGACAAAATACCTTTTGGCTTTTTGAGACCACAAGGCATCTTGCTCTCTTCCTTTTTTCCTTAATATCCTAACATATGCCTAGGAAATGTTCTCCTACCCTCACCAAATTTTCTTAACTTCCTGACATGAGCCTACAAAATATGCTTCTGTCCTTATTACATTTCCTTGACCTCTGGCATAAGTCTGAGGACTATGTGCTCAGACTCCTTGAGAGTGCCAAGAGTTCCATGGAGTCATGGATATTATAATATTTGCATTGCAGTTTTTATCCTCTTGGGGCATTGGCAGCCATGCTAGTTCTTACTATACCTATAAACATTCAAAAAGTCCCAGTCCTAATGTGAAGTGGAGAGTTACATTTGCTTGCAAAGAAGCCCAGTTAATTACCATCCTAAATTACTCCCCAAATTCTAGAAAACCAAACGGAAGCCAACCTTGGAACTCACCATAGTCGCCATCTCTGAGCTCGGCCTTCCCTCTGTTCTTATCTGTGTACTTTCATTATTGGCACTTTCTATCTCTGAACGCTATCCACTTGGCAATCTCCCAAGTATAATTTAACCCCAAACCTAAAACATATTGAGCCACTCTGAGTCAAACTTGCTCTTGAATTTTCTCATCAGCCCACTCCCCCTCCACAGTGTATACTTTCCCTTTAATAAACCACTGCCTTTCTTACTAGTACTATGTAGGTTTAATTCTTTGTTTGGGATTCAAAGAACCTGGTCATTAGGTGAGACTGAGACCAACTGTCTGGTAACAATCACAACAGTGACCCCTATCCTGATACCATTGTGTTTATTAGGCACGTTCTCATCCTTGGGGCAAAATACCCAACCCCCATAAATTAAAAGAGGAGAGCAAATTATATTTGCTCATAATTTCTGAGGTTTTGGTCTATGGTCAGCTGGCTCCCAGGCAAAAATATCCTGGCAGAATGTCATGGCAGAGGAAAGCTGTTTGCTGCATAGCAGGCAGGAAACAGAGAAACAGGGGTGAAGCTGAGGGCAAGAATACATTCTGCCTCGTCATGCCCTCAGTTACCTACCTGCATCTTCCAACTAGGTTCCATCTCTGAACAGTCAGTCCAGAGTATAGGGTTCCTAGGACCCAAGCACTTTCTAAAAGCCTGATCTATGAATACATGAAACCTGTGAGGGACATTTTAGTGCAAAGCAATAAGGAGATGATGCAGTGCTTATTACTGTGCACAGTATTCAATAAGCACAGCTTTAAGAGAAAAGCAAGTCTGATATCATACTATGAATGCACCCTCAAAAAGCTCTAAAATCTGTAAGATAAAATTGTATCTGGAAGCTAATGAGTGAGAACCACACATATTAATATACACTCAAATACGTCATCAATCCAGAGAAAGAATTCACAAAAATAATTCAATGTGAATCAAATTTACTGAATATCAAGGCAGTATAAATTTTCATGCAAGGTCAGGAAGCTCCACAAGCTGCAAATCAGGACAATGAAGAGGAAAATAAGCCCAGGCAAAATTACTCAGGTTTTCATAGATTTTTTTCATTTTAAAGAGGAAAAAACAATAACAAAATAACAAAAACAATGACAAAAAGAATGAAAACTGTACAGAATTTCAAAACAAAATGATAGGAACGAACAGTGGTGATTTTTGTCTTTGTTTGGGTTACATATTTCCCCCACTGCCATAATCTTTCTCACACTGGCAGAGATTTTTATTTTTCTGTTTCTTTTTGGTTAAACATTAGTCCAGGCTAGCGTCTGAGCCTGAGAAGCAATCAGAGAGCCCATGTTTTTGTGGATACCGCAGTACCTCTACTGCTTATCACTACACAAACCAAAAGTGGTTCCCTGAGGTCTGCTGATGCCATTCCTCAGTCCAGTCACTGCGCAAGCTGCAGGTGTGATTGCTTGTTCAGGGGAAGGAAATGAAGGGGGAAGCTAAATCAAAATAAACTGGCAGACAGGCTCTGCAAACCCAGCTTTCCAGTAAGGTTCATCTGGAAGGCAAGAAAATTGTTGGAAAGGAAAGAACGAGAAAGGTGCTTGGGTCTGGGAGGCAGTGGTTTCCATAGAGACAGTAAACATTGCCCATCTCTGGCATGGGAAAAGAGAGGATAATGAGGAGCCAGGCAATGGCAGAGATGCCCCAGTTCTGAGTCCTCGGGGGCCTCAGCTGGATCAGAGCTCTCAAGCCTCTCATCCACTCACACCACTATGGAGAAATTAATTCCCCCATGCAAATCTCTTTACTACCAAGGAGGGTATTTTGCAATTGTGGCACGTTCAGAGGAAACACTTGGTTGTATTTGGTTTCACAGTTTGCCTTCTGCTTGGTTACCAGTCTTGGCTGTTACCCTAAGGATTCAGATAAACCTCCACAGGCCCCTCCACTACAGCTAAGTGTGTGTCTATAAACTCCTCTGTCTCCACTTCCAATGAGTCAGAGTATCTCCATATGATGCCCTGTCCCTCTGGTTTCTCAAAGGGTGGTTCAACTACCACATAAACTAATCCTGAAGCCCGTCGATGGCACCTGCACTTATTTTACCTCAGTAGGACAGTCTTTCGAGTTTTATTCAAACAATGCCCATATCAGGTGAGTGCCCATCTTGCACTCTGATGAATAGGAGAACTAGGAGACCAAACCTCTGTCCCCTTGTTACTCAGTCCTTGACAAAAGATGTCCTGCCTACAACTACCAACTAATACCGAGTGCTGCCCGTGATGTTTCTGATTGCTTCACATGGGAACACCTGGCACTTACATACAGGCAAGAGGAAGAGATGTTTATACCACAGTTTGTGTAATTTGACCCACAGTTGTACTGACAGAAAGTGGTTTGTAGAGAAAGTGTGTGAAGGAGACAAAGAGTTTAAGAAGAATCTCACTTTTCCTTTATTCTAAATATGTTCTCCAAAGGTATGTTTTCCTGCATGAGGTCCTTTAGATCCAAGTCCTTGTAAGACACCTGTTTCCCTTTACATAGACAATGATCATTTGCTAAATTTAAAAATTATCTTTTTATATTTTCTATTGATTCTGATATTTTCAGATTCCTATAATTTTGGTAGCATCATATTTAAAAAAATGTACTTTGAGTAAAAATAAAGAAGGAAAGAACCCTGTAACATGAAGGCCCATCTTGATATATTGAGTAGAACTCAACTTCCTTCCCCTGATCATAGCAGCTTATCTATGAGTGCGGTGGAAATATGTGCACTTTCTGTAAGTCCTAGCCCAAGTGGACCAGTAGTGCACACATGACCCTATCCGTTAATGTCTGTATGGAATTATTCAGTGTCCTGCTTTGTTTGGGCTGCATATCTTTGTTGAATTTGAGTGAAAGTTGAGAGGAGCACACAATGGTGGTTGCATCTTGATTGCACTAATGAACACCTCTCAAACATAAAAATGACCCCCCAGTGAGTGGTGAGAACAAGGCTGATTTTTCTAGTTTTTGATAACAAAATCAGTTCCTCAGGCTGTATTTTTAAATCAGTTCCTCACCAAGCAGCATTTCATTGTTATGTACATATATAGACTCTCACATCTCAGGAAGTTCAAAAGCAAACACTGCCATGTGGGGTTACCAGGCTGTGGGCCAAGGCCAGGTAACTCAAAAGATGATTTTGTTGCAATGGCGATTTACATTTCCAGATTATTTGGGGAGCAGAAGTTGTCAAAGTTGTGTCAGGAGGCTTCCTCTGAGCTGTGAGTCAGGATGAGAGATGGCTGGGAGACTTTGTCTCACTATTTTTTGCCTGTGTCTGTGTGAGTTAGCAGGCTTAAGTATAGGCTCACTGATGGCCCCACTCCTCCAGTATCAAAATCTGAATTACCCACTTTCCCTCAATCAGGATACATTACCTGACCCCAAAAATTAGAGAAGGAAAGGTTCACTTTGCCTTATGGCTTCAATCTGTAGCAAAGAGAATATGGTGGAGAAATGATCTCCAGGAAGCAGAGCATGAAGAGGAACCAGAGACACACTTCTCGGTCACCCCCCAGTGACCTGCCTCTGACTAGGCTCCACTTCCTAATGACACATCAACTACTGAATTCATCAAGAGATAAATCCACTGATGGCCATTGTGACTTCATGCTTCTGTCATCTTCCCAAAACATTACATCTTTGGGCGCCATTTTTTATGTTAACTATAACAAAAGTGAAGGACAGATGATCTCTAGGGAGCTGTTTTCTGTAGAGATTAATCACTGTCCCCCTTCCAGTGTGTGAGTACATGAGGAGAGAGAAAAACCGTGAGGCTGTGATATGTGACAGACTTACTCAAAGTTTTGTCCTTTAGATTCCTGTACAGAGACTGGAAGCTTAGTACATTCAGACCACAGGTTACATCTTTTCCTGCTACTGGCTGCCCAAGTAAAGGACTTCAGCTAGGTGGCGGAAAAATCAGATCAAGCATTGCAGCTCTCTGTTTAAATTTTCTTCCCTTAGCTGCCTATTAGTGCCTGCTGTGACTTGGCATTCATCTCAAGGCTGTAGGAGTAACATACCCTACAGCCACAGCAATTCCAATGAATATTTCTTTCTCTGCACCAGGTAGACTTTAGACAAAATGCTGCCAATTCCATGTGACTCCTGCACTTTTATATCTCAACCTCCCTCTGGAACAGTGGCTGACTCCAGAAAATAAGCTGTGGTCACAGTGGGTTTCATTTTTTATGTGTGACATGTGTGTAAATTTTGGGCATATGAGTGTGTATGTGAGTACATACCTATGTATGTGTATCTGTACATTTTAACGTGCTTGTTCCTGTACTTGTTTGTATGTGTGTGTGCATTTGTGTATTTGTACATATCTGTGTATGCACACATGTGCTTACCTTTTCTGAGGATAAATAATATAGATCTACAGTGTTTGACATCTATAAACAGTCATTTTCTGCATTTGGGCCTGCCTTCTGCCCATGGGGCGAGCGTAGCACTCATACCCATAATCCCACCTCTGTTGGCATGAAAGCTGTTCTACTGCCAATCATTTCATCATAAATGAAGATAGAAATTAGCATGGGCTTGGTAAAATCATCTTTGTGTATTTTATTTTTTAGCACTTGGTTAAGTTTTATTGCTCAGTCATGCTTTCCATGGCCTAATTATGAAATCGGAGATATAAATTTTAGTGTTTGTTAAGTTTTATAGATGTATACATTTTTTCATCAATTTGTAAATATTTTTGCCTTGGTTACTTTTTTCTCGTTGCTGAGACAATATACCTGATGCCCAGAATTAAGGAAGGAAAGGTTTATTTAGCTCACAGTTTGTGGAAGTTTCCGTCTATAATCAGCTGGCTCCAAAGTAGAGTGGCACATGGCAAAAGGCAGTGGTTTGTGTGGCAGGAAATAGCAAAAGCAGCAAGAGCAGAAAAAGGGAGGAGCAGCAGCAAGCAGCCTTTTTCTCTCCCATATATCATATCAGGCTCCCCGCCCCAGGATGGGTGTAGCACTGATACCTATAATCCCAACATTGGAACGTGAATCAATCATAAACTCTAAAAGCCCACCCTGTGACTGAATGAGGCTTTTGGGGGATATCTAGCCACCAACCATAACATTCCACCTCTGGCTCCCCAAAGACTCATGTACATCCCTTTATGCAAAAGGCATTTTAGTCCATATCTAAAAGTTGCAAAAATCCTAACAGTATCAGCTTTGCTAAAAAGTCCAAGTCTCAAGTGTCCTCCTAGATATAAGGCAAACTCTTAGCTATGAGCCCCTGTACAAATGAAAAGTTAAACACTTCCAACATTCAATGGCTCAAGATAGATATTACCATTCCAAAAAGTACAAACGGATACAAAGCGTTGCGACCAAAGCAAGTCCAGGACTCAGCAGGGCAAACATTAAATCCTGTAGTTCCATATGCAATATCCAAAACAATCTGTGGTAAATTGTGGGCTCTATGTGACTCTGCCTCTATGGCACTTCTGGTGGTTGTAGCTTCCATGGATTCTCTCTTTTTTATGGCTTCTCTCTTAAGCCTGCTTTGCTCCCTCCTGGCAGCTTTCCTTGGACAATCCACATTCCTCGCTTCTTCAAATGTCTAGGATCTCCACTGCACCTTTGGTTTCACCCAGACAGCTTCACATACCGCCTTCTCAGGGGCACGCCTTTTTGGCCCCCCAGGCCTTCTTCTAAAATCTGGGTGAAAGCCTTTTTAATCTCAAAACTCATATTCTGCATGTGCCTAAAACCAGTGCCATGTGGATGATGCCAAGGTCTGCTGCCAGCAGGAGACAGCCTTTCCTCTTTCTTAGCTGTAGGGGTTGAGGGCCTGGAGTGCTGGGCACTCTGAACTTGACTCCAAGGAAAAAATTCTCTATGCTGCTGCTATTTCAGAACCTGGTGTGGCTGCCACCGCCATTTTGTAACATAGTGTGCTGTCACCACTCCAGAACATGGTGCGCTTCAGCTTTCTTCTCAAAGCAAAGTCTTTCACTTTTGCAGTTTTGAGACTGCGAAGGGGGGAGACTTGCTGCTTCTTGTGATGTCCTTGGCCATCCTTTATGATTTCCTGTTCCTTCTCAGCAATTGGGATATCCTCGGCTCTATCTTTGCAGTGCACAGCTTTATTGGAGCTTCCTTTCTGGCCAAACTCACAATGTTTTAAATCATCCTGCTGGATACTTTGCTCTTGATTCACAACATAAATCTGGCTAACGACCCCCAACAAGAGCCATGCCACCACCTCAACATTAGACTGCCTTGAAATTTCTCTTGTAAGATTAGTTAGTCCACCACCTTTAATCTTTGTCACAGGCAAAAATCTCTGGACATGAGCAAACTGCAGACAAACTCTTTGCCAAGCCATACATAATATACATCATCTGGAGTTCAATAGCCAATGCAGTCCTTCCCAGCAGAAACCTTCCAAACCTGGTCTTTACCAGCAGGATTTCTATCAGACTTCTGGTCTTCTGAGCTCTGACCAGAATCTCCCATATGGAACAGCCTAAGGTGTTCCAGCTCTACTCTTTCAGGCAACATCTCCAAACTTTTCCAAACTCTTCCCACAGGCCATTTCCAAAGGCTCTTGACCACGTGGTCAGGTATAGCCACAGCAACAACGCCACTCCACTGGTACTAAATTCTGTCTTGGTTACTTTTTTCTCATTGCTGGAACAAAATACCTGACACCCAAATTAAAGAGGGAAAGCTCACAGTTTGTGGAGGTTTCCGTCCACACTTAGCCGACTCTAAGGCAGAGTGGCAGATGGAAAAGGCACTGGTTCATGGCAGCAGAAAACAGCAAAAGCAGCAAGAGCAAAAAGGGGGGAGCATCAGCAAGCAGCCTCTTTCCCTCCCTTATATTGTATGGGGCTACCTGCCCCAGGGTCCGCTGACATCCATAATCCCAACATTGGGCCATGAATGGATCATAAACTCTAGGAGCCCATCCCATGACTGAATGAGGCTTTGGGGGGACATCGAGACACAAACCACAACAACTTTGGTCTTTTATTTAAATATATTTTTGTGCCACTACCTCAAATGCTAACCTTCAGGGACTTTCATAACATATGCATTCTTACATTTGATGGTGTCACCTGAGTCTGTCAGGATTTTCACTTTTGTAATAATTGTTCTATCTGTTCCTTGGACATGGTAATATAATATGATCTACCTTTAGCTCAGAAATTCCTTCTTCTTTACTTGTTATTTAGTTTTTGATGAGGCATTCTTTCTGTAATTTTGTTTAAAATTATGGACATAGCTGTCTTTATTTCATGTATCACATTTATAGAAGCTGATGAGAAGTCTTTCTCTTGTAATTTCACTATCTTTGAGAATAATTTCAGCCACTGTTTTTGCAGTTTGTTTTGCTGTTTTGCATTTGTTTACTCCATATAGGTGACATTTTACTGTTTTATAAATATCAAGTATAGCCTCTGAAATTAAATGAAAGAGAAAAACTGAGAGATGACGATGGAAGTATCCAAGATTATATGTGACAGTTTCAGTAAGTCAATTTGTGATGTTGAAAATAATTACAAATAACAAAAATTAGGAAAAATAATCTTTATAAGTATCACATACAAAGAACATTGCATACATTACATTTCTCATGGTAAGTAGGGATAGCCTAGTTACTAGCTTGAAGACCTGTCCTCTGAAGGGATACATGACATAAGCCCACATACTCTTTAAGACATTTGCAAGTCACTATGAGGCAGAGCAACTTCCAACCTTTAAAATGTTTGGGCTTAAATTAGGAGCCAGTGTTGAGTAGAGAGATTTAGAAGCTGGATCTGAAGGAGATCCTAGAGGCCTTGGAGCCCATCACAGAGCAAAAGAAGGTGTTCTTGGGTTACATCTTTTAATATAGTCATGATCTTCTTTGAAAACTTGCTTTTTCATTCCTGAAGGACTGTGCTAGTGTTTAATGTTATGCAGGCTGCATCTGTTGCAGTAATTCCAATTTTTCTCCTAATTTTGTCAGATAAATATCACTGGGTGCTCAGACTTTATTTTTCTAAGTCTGACATCTGATGTGTAGCACATATCTTCAGTCCTACTCTTTCTGTAAAGTCCAGGATCACCATTGTCCTAAGACACTGAAAATTCCTTAATCCATATCATCCATGGAGGTGAAGATGAATCTTTATCCACTGAATAAATATTCTACATAGTACTATTTTGATGTATTTTTTCTTCTATGTTCATTATGAAATCATCTTTTACCATTTAAATCTGTTTGTGTTTTTGTTGGTTTGGATGTCATAGCATCCTTGGAACAACAAAGTATGAAATGTCCTTACAAAGTTACAGATTGTGTGGACAAAACTCAGTCCTGTTTACCTCAAGATTTTAGCAAGGGGTTCAGAAGGTGGTAAAAAGAGCAAGATGAACAACTACTGATGTCTCGCAACACGAGATAACAGCAATGGAAATATCCCGCCAAATCCTTTCACTCGCTTCCTAAATAATTCCTGCTTAATGATTGAAGATTATGAAGTTGAGAGAGATCTAAGTCATGGCAGAGAATCCACCAGAGTTCTACTTGCTAAAGCCAAGCTCTTGGAAGTTGCTGAAAACATCTCCTGTGTTTCTTATCCTATCCCCAGGAAGTTTTAATTCAATGTCCTACTTGCAAATTTGTTCTTGCTGCATGGTTATTCCTTTATCTCTGCCTGGTCCACAGAGATACAATTAAGATATTTGGTCATTTCAAGATTGTAACCGTTTTCACTCAATGCCAAGATTTAAAGTTCCCAAAGGGATCTGATGTCCTTGAAAGTGGAAACTGAAATAGAGGGCAAGGGTGAGTCTGAGTCCATGCTCATGTGGCACCAGGGATCCCAGATCATGAGAGTCACCCATCATTGAAGGCATCACTTGATATCTGAAAACTTTCGCTGTGTGAAAGCCAGTAGAGTGTAAACCTCATGGCCTCTCCCAGAGTGCTGTCCCTTAGGCAGCACGGCAACCTCAGAGCCCTGCTGACTGAAACCCCTATGTCCTCCAGGCTCTCTCTGTGTCTAGCTTTCCTGAAGAACATTCTGAATTTTTCAAGTGGGCTTTTCTAATATTTATTCAAAGTGTAGCTGAAAGAGTAGGCAACCTCTGTGGAGTTTGGGATGTACGCATTATTTTTTCAAGGTCCTTTATGATCTCTGGTCAGATAATTACTGGGTGAACTTCACCGCAGTTATGTTACTAATGATTTCATTATTAAATACCTCCTTCTGCCAGGTGCATGGGGTCAGTTCTAGATTGGAATCATTTTGAGTCAAGCTCAAATTTCCCAGATGCATCTCCCATGGTATTAACTACACATGGATGAATCATACACAAGATATATTATTTTACTATTGTTGCTGTTTTACTGTTCCTGTGAGGGTCTTTTGTAAGTTTCTTTAGACTTTAGTTCTTCCTATCCCTCTTTTCCATAAGAAAACAATATTTATAGGGGACAATTACCTCCTGTTTCTTCTTGCTTTCCTGGTTTAAAATTTTCCTTTGAATTTTATCCCAACAATATTTATTTTCTTTTTATTAACTGAAATAATTAAGATATTTTAATCTGGTTTTACAAATTCCTCCATAGGAAAAGTGCTATAAAGATGACATTAAAATAAATAAAATTGCTATCCTTTTTTTAGAAGGATCTTTTGACAGTCCTATCTAAGGAACCCTCATGAACTGTCACCCAACCTCATTGGTCCCTGACACAGATTATTTGTTTAGAGAATCATGGAAATACAAGGATCGCAATTTTTATTCTAGGTCAAAAATATCTGACATTTACTCAACATCATCCAAACCATAGAACTAGAGGACAAATAGCATTAGCAACCCTGAGGTTAAACTGGAAGAAGTGGACCTGTTATGGATCTGAGAGTCACTTCCTTAATGAGAAGGGTCACTTTGTATTTGGGAATTCAGGAGCTCCTTCAAGTCCAATCTCAAGAAAAATAGAAATGCCACAACCTAGCTTCCTTGAGGCTTCAGGGCTCATGAAATGATCACAGTCTGGGCCAAGTGCAAGGAAACAGAAGAACCTAAGCAGAGACACTCACCTGCTGGAATCTTGTCTCCTTATCACCCACCCAACAATGTGGAGGGCTAATTTATTGTGGGGGAAAAACTTATTCAATTTGCATATACAAACAAATAAGATAAAATGAATTTTCATTCAATCCATAAAGATAAACTGACAAAGTAACATGATGACTCTGGACTTCGTAGCACAAGTGACAGCAAAAGCCAAAGACAATACTGCTGTTAGCCGTAAATAGTGCCAAGCAGAGATAGGTCTAGAGAACAGTTTTTATCTCCTTTCTCCATCAGAGAGCAATTCTTTGTGGCAATGGCTTGAGCCTAGCTTTGACAATGACCATATGCTTTGAGCACAGGCTTGAGCCAAGAGTTGGTCAAGAGGTTGTGTCAACAAATTTCGGGACAGATAATAGTGTTGAACCACCAGTGGTTGATAGTTTTTCCTAGTTCCAAAACTAGGGAATCTTCCAGGGATCTCTTTGTACAACTTGCCATAGTACCTCCAATCTCACTGCTCTTTCACGTGGAAAAGTTGCTCTTCAGACTGGGCACATCCAGAGCATTGCAGAGGGAGTTATATGAGCACATGCTGTGGAGCTTGTGCATCTTGGTGACCCAGAGATGCCCCAGTCCCCACAAACATATACTCTGGATTATTGAAAAGCTACAGTATGGTATGAGATTGGGGAGACAACTCAGTCTTTGCGAGTTAGGAGAATCTACCCATGGGAATTCCTATGGTCCTGAGCAGTATTTTGTGTAGGAAAGTTATGTCTTGTGAACTATTTCTTACTCAACTTTTCAAGAGCAAGCTTGACATTTCCCAGAATTCCTCGAGCAGCCACTCTCATGAACTAAAAGAGGGTTTCTTTCTCCTCATGAACTAAAAGAGGGTTTTTGGACTCGGGAACCACATGCCCTGAAGTAAAGGAGGAGTCTAAGCCAAACTACTCTTGTGCCTAAAATTTCTCCGACCTTGTGTCCTCTTGCAGAATTTCATATCTTACAATGTTGCTGGGAACCAGTAAGCCTTGGCTTCCCTGAAACACAGATGACTGGATAAGGAAAAGGCAGGACCTGAAGCTTGAAGGGCACAGCACAATCCACAGAGGCCTGTTCACCTCCTGAAGGGTCTTTGGGTTCTGACTAAGAAGAAAATTGATGTCTCTCCAGGAAGCAAACAGAAACCAAAATCCTTAAAGCAATGGATTATAAAAACTAATCACCACATAAATCACAAGGCGAATTTTACTTGCAATTGTTCGTGTCTGTTGAATTTTTCCCTAAGCTTCTCCTGCTCTTTCTGTGTTTATTTTTAGTTTCCCACATGTATCAGAAAC
The DNA here is from genome assembly GCA_004027595.1 of Dinomys branickii. Lineage (NCBI taxonomy): Eukaryota > Metazoa > Chordata > Mammalia > Rodentia > Dinomyidae > Dinomys > Dinomys branickii. The sequence goes on along the minus strand of PVLD010009786.1, from coordinate 58,316 downwards.
TTTGAGTAGAAAACAAGAAGACATATGACTGTGACCAAAAAACTACTTGCAGACACAATTAGAATGAATCCAAGATGATTTTAATTTGTAAAAGAGTCTAGGACTCTAAATAAACTGTGGTTTTTGTCAAGGTTCCCTATCAACAGTGCCACTTAGGAAACATTATTTTAGAGTAATGTGAGACTATAGTGTAATAATCAGCCTGTCCTCAGGCTGCAGCCTAGAGACAAGCAAAGATGCGTAGAGCATATCTGAACCTTCAACTGCTAGTTCTGGCTTGATTCTGACTGGAATCTTCAGGGTTACTGAGGATGGCTCTTGGCCTCTGCTGGAAGCAGAACATGCAGTTTCTATCAACAGTGAGACCATTGTCCTGGGTGCGGTTGAGTCTGAACTACTATTCCAGGAGAGGAAAGAAACAAAAGAGGTTGCGTCCTCAAAGGCTGGGAGAGGGACCCTGCAAACAGGAATTAACTGGGCTGAGGTAGCAGAGACCACTTTTAAGCAAGTGAGATTCTGAACTACAGGATAAAACTCCAACAGAAAAGCTGAGGCAAGTCTCCAAGGCTTTTACCCACCTGAGCAGTGAGAGGGGAGCTGCAAGGGAGGAGATTGAGTGAGGGTGAGCACACCCCACTGTGTAACAGAGTGGGGCTGGACTGCCCAGTGCTACCACAGGTACAGTCCTGCGTGACTTCTTCTCAGGTTCTTGGGGGTCTCAAAGAATTGGACAAGCTACACAGAAAAGGCAGTGAAAGTGTACATCAGTTGAAGGCAAAAAAAGTATGTTCTGCAGAGTGAGAGTGAGCCAGTGGAGGCTCACAGTAGCTCGTGGATACGAGAAAGGGATCTTTGTTCCTTTTTTAATCCAAAATTCCCTGATTATCCCTTTTCATGCAAATAAGACATTGGAAAATCATCCTGTCCAACACTGCCTTGGAGTCACACCATAAACTGTCCTATCAAAACACTTGTTTGGCTTCCTGTTACATATAAAGAGAGGACCAGAAGTAGTATTTTTTGATCAATTATGTCTACATGCAAATGAAGGATTGAAAAGAGTATCTTCTGATTAGTCCCATGAACAGCATCAGATGCAAATGAAGATGAGAAAAATAGCAAGAAAATAGAGCAATCTTCTGATTGGGCTCAAAAAATAGACAAATATTCTGACTGGTCCAAAATTGCAACTTTTTGATTGGTTCATTGTACAGTGATGATGGCATCACTGTATGGAGAATGCTTCTTGTACTGAAAGTGTCCCTTACCCTGTTTCTCTGATTCACCAGGATGCCTTTACTTCCCCAACCTCTGCCACAGGAGGTTCCACTTATGCAAATTTTCCTCCATCATGACTGTCCCAGGCACTCCGTAAGCCTAGTGATGAAGCTCAGGTCAATTGAGCACTCTGCACTGAGCTAGATGAGGCCTTTTTCTTTACCCCTCAGGAAAACATTGAGAGGAAGCACCTGTTAAAACATGACAAAGGTTCCTACTCAGTGGACTCTGTCATATCAGAAGGGACACAGCTGCTGAGTCCGTATCAGTGATCACAGGGCCCAGACAACAGATCAGGGCTCCTTTGAGTAAAGGGTCCTTTCTGAGAAGCTGTGCAGGCAGAAGAACAGTCCCACAGTGCACCCTGCTTGCTCTAGGGCCAATACCTCTCCCAACTTCTAGACACTGTGATTCCGATACATTGAGTACAAATACCATACTTTCTTATTCTCAGAAGGAGTGCCTATAAATGGAGATGCAAAGATGCACATAAAGGATAACATAAATTGTACTGTGCTTGCTGAGGATGTGCAAAACTCATGTCCTTTCATGGATATACAGTTTAGCTTAGGCGTACATTTTTGTGTTCCATCTAGTATGAATAAAGAAATTAATTCAACCACCATCCCAAAAATTGATTTCTGTTTGATATTAAATATTTTAGCTATGGTAACTTTTTAGTAATTGCAAAGGGAAGGAAGCCCAGTGGAATCTAAGCTTCACAGTGCAGGCTCAGCACACACTGTTTTGTAGGGCATATGCCCTCTGATAGTATTTCACTGTTTCCTCCACCACTCTGTCCTGCTCAGAAGCTTCCCTCCTGTGGACACTGAGCTCACAAACCCTTCTCTCTTTTTCACAAGTTTTACCACTGGGATCATTTTTAGGATTGCTTACTGAGATTGAATATCACAATTTCATGGGTCATAGGGTGTATTTTATATTTGGATTAACATTTTGTTGAGGAACAAATCAGTAGCTCTTAGTTAAGTTCAGTGTTCCCAGGTGTTCACACAACCCTGCTCCTCTGCAATGCATTTGCTCCCAGAGTCTGTCTTCTGTGCTGAGTTTGCTCTACCATGCAGCTGCTCCACGAGTTTATTTACTCAGTATCTAGAATTTTATCACATGTTTCTGCACTGTCTCCATATGAATGCATGTAATATAGTCTATCCTACCGGGCACCTTCCACTGGAATCAAATCTATGTTCATTTTCTGTTTTCTAGGCCCTGGGGTTAAGTTTCTCATTTAATATCTTTATTGAATCCACTCAGGATTTTGACCTTAAAATGCCCATAAATCAGCTGCAATCTTAGACTTTGCCTCAGATCTAGGTTTCTCCTTGGGATTCCTATTTAGGTGAATTCACATGTTTATTCCAGATATCCGTGTTGAGTTTGTCTTTTCTGTCAGGGTTTGTTCTGTGGTCTCTATATATGGAAGTTTCAAAACCAACAGTTAGATAAATATCTCTACTCTTGAGGAGTTAACTTCCTAGTGAGGAAAAGTACAATGAGCAATGGCGGAGAAATGTCCTCGCTTGCCTTATGGCACTCCCCTTAGCGCTCTGATCCTGTTTACCGTGGGTATCGGAAGCCTCTTCCTGACTTCTGTAGGCGGCACATCCTCCACAGAGTGTTCTGGTGAATATCCTTATCTCTTCCCACAGCCTCTCTTTAGCATAACACAATCTTTCCTTGCTTCTCACAATGCCTGAGAGTGGTGTCCACTACTGCTCTCCTGGATTTCCCAGCATCCCCCAGTAATCATTATTTCCCTCACGTTAGACCCATTTTTACACCATATTTAGAGTGCCATTATATATATAATAGAGTCACTTCTCTAAGTAAGACCTACCACAGATTCTCGACCGATCTAGATTAAGCAGAAGTATTTCTCCTTTCAGATTCTCTCTGGGAGTGGTCTTTCTTTATTCTGTTATCATCTCTCCTTCCTGTGGCTTGTGTGAAAGCGCTCGGAAGCTCCATTTGCAAAGAGGATGATTGAGCCAGGACTACAGTGTCCCCTTTTAAGTCTTAATTATCCTCTTACCTCTCCTCTGGGCCTCTGTCTTTAGGGCTATGCTCCACATCACTTGATGGAGTTCTGATAACATCAGATGCACGAACATTTATATTTACTACAATCATTTACAACAAAATCTCTAGGACCAATACTTTAACTACATGTGCCAATATTTCCTTAACTAAAATTTAAATATACAAATCCTTAGCAAAGTGTGAATGTAATTTCTATAAATATTTTTATGCTCTGATTTGTTGCCCATATTTACACTTAATAACACTGTTGTTTTATAGTTTATTGTTATTGTTCCTTTAAATATTTAATCTTTCTAACATTATAAGAGAAGAGTATCACTTTGCATATAACCAGTAATATGGGACCAAAAGAGACAAATGGAGATTTTACAGCCCTTCAATAAAAGAGAGCCCTTAATTAGGTGCATCTTTGAAAACATCTCAGTAGAGAGCCTGGAGCAGTATTTCCTCACTGCCATTAGCTGAAAACTTTTGCCTTCCAGTTTATTTTATCATCACACTTGACATCCTTGGGTCAAGTATTTAAACTGAAATTGACTCCCTAGCTCAAAGTCCAAAACTGCTATTATTTAGATGGAAGTGTTGACGTGTTATGGATTTCTGTGAGAACATCTTGTCTGCAATCATTATTATAAATGCAGCTCCCCTCCCGTTTATGGGTCTTCCCTGATCCTGGTCTAAGACACCTCACAATATATTTTCCAGGCTGATTGGATCCTCACCCCAGATATTTATGACTACATTTATAGATCTAATTGGAATTTGGGTTATACAGTCTACTTCCAAAAGAATTGATAGTTATTCAATTCAACATCATCTCAACCGAAGAACTATGGAGGAACAAATATTAGAAGGTGTGGAATTAAACTGTAGGAAGTGGGACCCCTTGCTTGGAGAAGTTCATGTTTAGCCCTCAAAGGTGTGTCATAAGGTGAAGACAGTACGTAAAACTGTGGAACTTCTTCTTTTCTCTTCTGCATCCTGGTCTGCTGAGAAGCTCCAATGAAACACAAAGGAAAAGAGGATGCAAATCAGCTCCCATGGGAGTACAGTTAGTAAGTCAGAATGATTGCTGGAGGCTGTCAATGCTAGGAATGTTACATACATGTGTGAGTCCTACATCACAACTTCCCAGCAACAGACTCGGGAGTTACAAAGCTGTAGTACAGCCTCACATTTATTGTCTCGCAGCCCACAGGCATATTACATGACATCAGGCTCAATTTTCCCCATGTTTATCCTTCATCTTCCTATTCTCACTTGTAACTGAAGGGGCAAGAACCTGCAAAACATTCTAACCAACTCTGTGCCTGAGATTCCTTCTAGGTTTCCAGGCAGCTTTTAACATTTCAGTTCCTTACGCCTGGAACACAGTGAGCCTAGGTGAAGGCTAAGCCCTGATGACTGAGGGCAACATGGGAAGTCTCTGCTCTGGCCCCTGGAAGCGGAGACTCCATACCACAGAGACTATCTGCCTTTTGATGCTGTGCCTGGTCTGACAAAAATGATGGCAAAGGGGGCTACTTTATCCAGTTTTTGATAACAAAATCAACCCCACAGGCTTGTTAAATCACTTGGCCTCCACTGTCACCATGTGTTTTGTTGTGGCTGTGGATTTGTTTTGTTAGATTTTTCAAAGTTCAGGAATATTGAAAGAGAACCTAAGAGGACCAGTATTGTGACCCACAAGCTATTTCCAAGGATAATTAGTATAATATGGTTTTATCTCACAACTGGAAAAAAGACATAGCTCAGGAAGGTAAGCATCAGAAGGTTCTGACCCACATATCCATCTTCCTGTATTATTGTAAAATTTGCAGTTGGTCAGAGACAAACACTCAACTTCCTCCTCAAACCTCTATAAGAAATAAGTGAAAACCTTAGATTCAGAAAAGTACGTTCTTTGGGATTCAGAAAAGTAGGTGGAGATCCTGGAACCTGGTTACTCATTTCAGTCTCAGTAATAGGTCTGGAGATACAGGGAGCACTCACTGGCATCTGCTGGTACCAGTGCATGTGGTATCCACCAACAGCAAACCACTGCTTGGGATGCAGGCAAGCTGGACTGTTGTTCCAGAAGATGCAGAGAGAGAGAGAGAAAGGCTGAGTCAGCTCAGGCGGAGAGAAAGAACCTGCAAACATAGACTAACTTATACAGTGATGCAGAGACCACTTTTAGGCTGTTGGTAGTCAGAATCAGAGGGATGAAAACATGACAGAAAAGTTGGCCCAAGTTCCTAAGTTCTACCTGACCACTGAGAAAGTAACAGCAAGTGCAGAGGAGACCAGTCCTTGGTCAGTGCAACCCTCGACTGTCTGCAGCGAGTCTTATCCTCCTTGCTGTTCCCTGGGAAGGCAAAAGGCTGTTCATGCAAATTTCCTTTGTCCCTTTCTATATTAAGGAGGCTGAGGCCTGAGCATGCAGCAGACAGGAGGAACATGCCCTGAGTGTGATACCTGGGGGCAAGGGTGTAGATAAAGCATCTCTTAGGAACATGCACAGGACCTTGCATGTGGTAGGCAGGGACATCTCCTTAGTGATCAGGGGTTTCTCTTCAGTGAACACAGGGATTAGTCCGGCCTCAGCCAGATCTGAGGTCAGTGACCAAATTGAACACTTAATTCTATGACACCTGCTAAAGTCAGCACTTCCCTTGCAGATGCTGGAGGAAATTACCTGCCACTAAGGTGATTTGTTATAGTTGAGCTTTGACTACAGAGCAGATACAGCACTATTTTGACAGCCACGTGAGGAAAGTTGCTAAGATTGCTGAAAGTGGAGGTACTATCTCCAGGTGGTCGTTCTTGAGTTTTCTGACTGGGAAGGGAAGGACTCCAAACCACAAGGAGAAATACAGGCTGCCTGGGTCCAGCGCTGCTCACTGACTTGACTCACAAATAACTGGGAATGGCTCAGGCTGTGACTTGAAGTCAAAAAACTGGAGTCTGAAGGTAGGAATCCTGAGGGCTTAACATTCCCGGAAATTGCTGGGGTACTTGAATTATTCTGTTGCAAACATGAGGTGGTAGCAAACTGAACCAAATTCAGGGCTTCTCACTGGCCCCAAATCTGGGAGCTGATGGTGTCTGCCATTTTTAATGGTTCAGATTCTCCAACTCCTGAGCCAAAGATAAATAACAGACTCTGGCAAGAACAGGAGCTGGCAGCACTGCAGCTACCGTTCCCTGGTACCTTCTGTGTTGAGAAGTGGTGAAAACCCCTGCTGGGGGGAGGTTTCGGAGGAATTGACTCCTGTGGCTTGATCTGGGAGAATAGCTTCTGAGATTACTAAGCCGGTGCTTTGCCTGTGTATGATACGATTCTCTAGTGGAACAGATGAAGCCGTGAAGACTTTGTTTCAGAAAGGTCTTCAGTCTTCTCTTCTTCACCCCTTCTTGGGATTGCACAGAATCCTCCCAGGCACCTCTGAGCACACCTGGGCTCACCTGTAGGCGTGTGGTACTAGTTCAGCACTCTTGTCTGCAGCGTTCGGAGAAACTTTCAAACTACTAGCTTTGTCTCAAGCCCATTTGTAAATGAGAAATCCGAAAAGTCCATAAGATTAAATGTCCCCATGCTTGGGGCTGAGGATCTTTCTACCTCACTCTATTGCCACGCACATCTCCTACCCTGGGATTGGTTGGTACAGCCTGAGGTTTGTCTTTATGGGAGGAAAGAAGAATCTGATATTTATTTTTGAGTATAGCAATTTGAATTGTCTCTGGTTTTCTTCTGTTGTTGCTCAGCCTAGCTAAGTTTGTCAATTTGACAGTAAATTAAAACAATGAATTTCAGGGTTTTAAAATCTCTCTCCTCTTTTCTAAGTTCTATTTTGCTTACCTCTTCTCTAATCTATTATCACTTGCCTTGTACTAGTTCGTGTTAAACTGGCCCATTGTTTCTATTTCCTGAGTGTTTAAAATTAGATTATTGGTTTGTGGTCTTTCTTATTTTCAACTGTAGGCATTTACAGATAGAAGGTTTCCTCTAACCACTGCTTTTACTACATCCCATAAGTTCTGGGATTCATTAGAAAAGTTAAGGTCATACATGTGGCCATTAATTTATTACTTTGGGACATCAGTGATCTAGACAGTGTAACCATTTTTACCTCTGCGTAAGGCAGGGCCATCTTGGGAGTGGCTTGTGCTAATGCTACATTCCAGGCTTTATTGAAAACGGAGCTATGGAAAAATTGCAATAACTTAATCCTAGACCTCAAAACTAGAGGTGTTAGCCATTCATTAAGAAAAGAAATCCACAGCATTGTATATTTCATTATTTTATAACATTTAAGATATCAGATATTTGTTTCAAATCACACGAATGTTTTTCAGCGTACACTAACAAAATTTTTATTGAAAAAAGGTAAAACCAAATTTCATAATGAAATAATAGAATTACAATAGCTAATATATGGCATATTTTCATCTTCAAAGTTTAGAGCCCACAGCAATGTTGAGGTAATGTTTTGAAATTTAAAACTCTCGTTTCATACATGTTTGAATTTAAATGGCTGTTCCTTTCACCTCTGTTTGGTAGATTATTGCAAATCATTTGTCATATTATCTTTGGAACTTTTTTTTTCATTTTGTCCCTCAGCCCTAAAATGCAGGTAACTCAGCATCTGAGAAAACTTTCACAAGGAGTTAAATTGCTAAAAGGTTTTATCTCCTTTCTAATTTTGTACTGTCTATCTCTAATTATAGTGTCCTTTCTAATGCATTTCTTGAACTCAAAGAGTTCTCAAGTCAGAAGTAAAGTAGTACTATAGGTAGGTGGCTGAAAACAAACTCCATGTCACCTAATGAGAAATGTTTTGAGTCCCACAGTTAGAAAGGAGAATAAACCTGTGACACTATGATGACAGTTCCACAGAACAGCAGGGGACAAAAAGAGCTGTTACAATATTTGTGTCATTCCATGTCTGCATTCCAAAGGAAGTTGGCCAAGCAACCTGTTTTACAGTGAGTTCTTAGCAGGATTCAAAATGTACATGGGTCTATACTTTTAATTTTTCATTAAATTATCTCTTTTTGCTGTTTAGGACACCAGAAACTTTCAAGAGCTGTGTGGTAGTCTTGGTAGTAGATGAGAAAAAAGTTGTTGTCTCATTTCCCCATCTACCTACCTCACTGTGCCTTAACCGAAAGACGCACTACTGTCACTGTAATATACGCCACAGATGTAGTCAGCTTCATCCTCAGGCTGGATGTTGGTGATGGTGAAGTAGCGGTCAGCCCCAGAGCTGGAGCCTGTGAACCTATCAGGGATGTCGTCTCCCTTCTTGTGGTTTCCATCAAACTCAACAGACATCACGTAACCAGGGGACCTCCCTGATCGCTGCTGATACCACTCAATGCTGTAGTCGCTGTGCTCACTACTCAAAGTGCAGGTGAGCTTGACTGAGGTTCCCAGAGAAGCAGAAGCAGAGGGTGGCTGTGTCAGCACGGGCTGGCAGGAGGACCCTGAAAATACACGCATGCGTTATGGCCTGGAGAAAGCAGCAGAGAAGACAGTTCGGGTACTAATTTAAGAGGCAGTTGCACTGAGCTGAGGACCAGAATGATGAAGACCTTGCTGACCTGTGCTGTAAAGGAGGAGGGTGAGAAGGACAAGAAGGGTGTGGGCCATGGTGCAGACACCGCGGGTTCTGGTGATGAAGCCATATTGATGCAGGGTCTTTTATCCTGCACTCAAATCCCAGAAAAGCTGCAACCCTACATGCAAATTTGTTCTTCTCCACCCAATCAATTCCACCCATGGGCCTGTGGTGACACTGACATCTGCTACCATTTTGCAAGTGGTGGGCCTTAGAAGACCTTGTCTGAGACTTCTCAGAAGCTTCTTTGGAGCTTCTCAGGAGCTTCTATACTCAGTGAACCCTGCCTGGGCAGACACAAGGAGACAGGTGTCTGGTTTTCTTGCTCAGAGCCCTACAGAGCCCATGGCTGTGTCCCAACATTGTGCAGTGTCTCCCAGGCACAAGTTCATCCTATCTAGAGAAGATGGCAGGTGATCATACACCTGCTTCCACCAAGATCTTGTCCACTCCCTGCCTTGTACCCACGAGTAAACCACAGCTACTTCGCAAAAGAATTCTGCTACCTTGTCTCAGTCTTTAGTTTTCTGTTCAAGATTCCTTGGTGAGAACAAAGTACACAATTCACCTCACCTGCCAAGGAGGCCTGGTTTTTCTCATGTACAAACAACATGAGAGAAAGTGTATGTTACTTGAGCTTATTGATAGGTCAGCCATGAGCCCGTAATGCAGGTTGTTCTCCCAGCCAGGTTTCTCTCTCTATTTAATTCTTCACAATGTTAGACAAGCAGGGGCATATTAGTGAGTGTTTGGGAGAATAAATGAGAACATTTATATGCAACACTGTATATATTATTGAGAAAATCATAAGAAATAGAAAGATAAGGCACAGATGTAATTATAAAAGAAATCACTGGATTTGGGGCTTCTTCTAAAACATCAGAGTAGTTTAAAACAGAAGAGGAGATACATAGTTTAAAGACTGTAGAAAAACATCTCAAAAACTGTCCTCGCCTTTTCTAACATAAAGGCCTTGGAATTAACAGGACAAAGAGAAACCCAAGAACCACAGGAGGAGCACCGGCTTTCCAAATATAGGCAAAACCAATAGGGAGATTGTATAGGTGCGAGACTGTTCAGGTAAAAGTGAGATGTGTGTGTGTGTGTGTGTGTGTGTGTGTTCCTTTCTGTATGTGCTTTTTAAAGAAAATACAGCCACTTTTAACTTTTCACTTGTTACATGTAGTGGTGTCCCTGCATGAAATCATGGATTTTAAAAAAAATCATAAATCTTATTTATTCCTTTGAAAGTTGTCACTTTGGTTTCTGTCTGATAATAACTTCTGATTTGTTTTAAAATATTCCCCAGAATTGGTGTATTTACACTGTTTGGGGAAGGGAACATTTAGAAATGCAAAATCTCAAGCTCCATCCCAGAATAATAATACAAAATCCATATGTTACTAGATACTAGAGGAAATGCACCTTAAACTCAAGGAAGCACAGGTTTAACACAGGCACAGGGATTCTGCTGTGGATTTAGTCATATAATCTCCTCCTCAGCCTCTTGTGTCGAGTATGTGTTTGCGTTCTGCATTATGCTAACCTGAGACCTGGACAACCATGAACAGCATGAACTGTTTCTGTGTGGTCACTCTAGGCTGCAGATCCTCCATCAGGGAGGAGCATGAGTTCTGACTTTGTCTTAGGGGAGGAAGCACCTGCTCTGACCTCTAACTCAGGCCAGAGAGCACAGCCCCAGGCATTAACTGTCAACCATGTCAGTCTGCTCCACCCCTGTCAACCTCTGAGAAGAACCACAGCACCTCCTGCTGTGTGGGGTAACAATTTTACTTCTTTCTCTGTGTTAAATATCTTCTCTAATATCTGAATGTTTGTTTCCCTGTTTTCTGTTATTGGGCCCCACAGAGTTTCATTGTACTTTTATTCACTATATTTTCCAACTCTATTATTGGTATTTGCTTAGATTTTAAGATTTCTGGTTTTTTTTTCAAATTTGCTCCTTTTACACCTGCTTCAAGAATACCTGAAATAGGTAACCAATGGAAATTAATGATGGTCCCTTTAAAAAATTTACCACCTAATTTTAGCAATACTTCATCTAATAGTTTCATTTTAATTTTATTTATTCTGTTTTTAGCTCTATAATTCATATTTGGTTTTCTTTTATGGATTTTGGGTCTTTTCTGAAATTTGTTCCTTTCCCATTTGCTTCAGTGGTATATGAAATTGCTCATCCGTAGAATTCAATGGTTGCTTTAAAAATAAATCAGATACACAAGCTTAAATATCATATGGTTTCTCTTATATTAGAAACCCAAGGTATAAATAAGTAGTATAAAAGACAGTAGAAAGTAGGGAGGCAGGTCTCCCCCAAATGTTAAGAAGAACGAGAGATGGAGGGAAGAAAGGAGGATTGGGAAGGGGACGAAAAAAGGAACTGAGCTGTTACCTACATGTGCCAACCCCCTGCACAGAATGTAAAAATCATGTACTGCAAACAAACAAACAAAACCATAAAATTCTACCACATAATTTGAGAACATATATAATTTAAGTGTAGGTGGCTGTGCATTATCAATGCCCATTTAAGTTGGGATTTTCTTGGTGCCTAGTCAAAGTTACTTTTAGTCTTCTTTGTTAGCCATTTGTAACATTATATCTGGGGAGGCCATGCAGGAAAGTCAGTAGATCTAAGTATATGATTGGGTGCCTTTGGTTTTGAGATAGATAGTACCTGCTTTGTGTACCTTGGTTTTCAGTATTAGTTTTCATTTTTTCTTTCTAAGGAACAAAGGGATAGCCCTTCCTTGGGAAGCACATAGTTTTAATTATTTCAATCAGTCATATTCTGGCAGATATGAGTCAACCACTGTTTGATTTCCATCAGCTCAAAGGCTCTGGAAACCACCCATATCTCTTATACTATGTTCATGTTTTTCTTTGACATTGGCCAATGTGTCTTAGTGTTGATTATGACTTTAGACAGGAAAATGCATGTCAGATCTGAATTAACCATCCAGACTGATCTTCAAAAGTGCTTTTCATCATTCTATCTTAGGCCCAGTGAAAAAAATCCTCTGACTAGCCATAAATCCACTTCCAAAGAAGAAGAGATTTGGTTCACAATGAAGGTTTATATCAATTCCTATGTCATTTCTCCACCTCCATCACTGTTGTGATGGTTCATGTGCCACCAAGCCCATTGTTACCCAGGATCATTTTTGGGCCAGTCCCTGCTATGGCTGATTTTTCTCTTTTTCTGCAAACAGAGGACTGCTCAGGGATAGTAGGACCTGTGTTTTTGTGTCTCCATTAAATTCTAATGATGATATGCGTCTCTTGCAGGGCCTCTAGCATGGATACCAGTGGGGACAGCCCAAGCACCAGAACTTCAGGCGCATGTGACCGGCTCTGCAAGAGCTGTGGATGATGGTGGTTCCCTGATCGCTGTGCCATAGGAAGTGTCCCTGTGTTCTGTATGACTATTTCTTTAAATATTATTCCTAATTACTCTTTGCTGAATTTATTGAGTTTTGATAGCCCCTAATTTGAAAATACTCTTTAATGAATATCTCCTTCAATCAGCAAATATGGCCCACTAAACCATTTCCGCATGGAGCTCTGAAACAGTGCAATAACAGAAAATGCTGTCCTGTGCCTGATGTCAGTAACTACCATTGTTTCTAGGAAGGAGGTCAAACCTGAGGTACTTGAGCAGTGGCTGTTGTTCCTGAGGGTCCGGTGGGTGTAAAAGAGCTTCGGATGCTGCTGTAGCAAAGCTCTGAACTGCTTGTCAGCACTACTTCCTTCCCTGCACAGAAGTAGATGCAGCCTTGTTGGGGTTCCTGGTCAGTGATGGCGGTTGAGTCAGCCCCACCCGGGAGACTGTGACTGGACAGAGAGAGATGAGTCCAGCGAGTGAGGGAAGTGTAAAAAGATGCTTAGAGTCCTTTACGGAACCTTACACCATCTTCCGTGCAGAATCTTATGAGGATGGTGTGGAGAGAAGCAGACCATGCCTTAGCTGCTCAAGAACTCTACATGTTGGGAGTGTAGGATGAACGTTGGGTCCCTTATTCACTTTTGATCTCCGCATGTCCTCATTGAGGGTTATTTCCTACATTCAAATTTAGCTTCCTCTTTGTCTCCTTCCAGTCCCTCTGCTCCCTAGATAGTGTCTTCTTTTCTTTGAGGACAACATGAAGCATGAGGATTTCACTTGGATCAGGCCTTGAAGGCATTCTTGTCCTGGCACTTAGTTACACAAACATTCTGGACGTATCATAGCTCAGAAAACTCAGCATCTGCTAAACTCCACTAAACTTTTGAAGGTTTTTCCCAGCTGGCAGAGCCAGATTCATCTGCTGGGACAGCCCTACAAAGTCATAAGTTAACCCATTCCTCTGACCAGCGAACAGAAATTCTGAATTACCCAAGGACTGTACACATGTGCACTTGATGGTGCTGTCCAGCTATTCCGAAGCTGATGCTGATGCTGAGGAAAGTGACGGGAAACCCAGAAGGCAATAAAAAATGATACCAAGAATGAACCAACAGTTTTATAACAAACTAAAAGCTTCTGCAAGACAAAGAAACAACTAACAGAGTGAAGAGTGAAGAGACACAACCTGTAGAATGAGAAAAAAAAATTCTATCCATTCCTTGGACAGAAGTTTAACATCTAGAATATATAAACAACCAAAAAAACACTAGAAACCACCCCCCTACAAAAAGACCCAGACAAAAAATGAGCAATTGAAATGAATAGCTGCTTCCCAACAGAACTACAATCTGTCCATAAGTAATTTTTTTTTTAATGTTCAAGATTCTTTGGGTTGTAGGGATATACAAATTGTAACAACCCTGGCATTCAATCTCACTCCAGAAAGAATGGCCATCATAACAAATTCAAAACAAAACAGAAATAAAAAAATGGTGGTAGTGTTACAGGGAAAAATGAATAATTCTACATTTGGGGGAATATAAACTAAACAACTGCTGTGGAAATCAGTATAGCAATGTTTATAAAAAAACTAAAAATATAAATTTGTTCCAGTTGTACCACTTTCAGGTATCTTCCCAAAAGACTTGAAGACATAGTATCAGTTATGTGCATATCCACGTTCATAGCAGCATAATTCAGAATGGCTAAAATTATGCAAGTGACCCATATGCCAGTCAATAAATGAATAAAGAAAACGTGATTTATTTCTCAGCTATAAAAGAGATAAATTTAAATCATACATTCCAAAACAGAAAAATTGAGTTCATAGTGCTACGTGCAATAAATTGGACAAAAAAGGTTAAATATGACATCATTTCTCTCATATGGGAAATTATACAACATATAAATAAGGAGCAAAGTAAAAGCAATGATAGAAAACAGAGGTAACCTTTGTGAAGATGGCGAGGGGATCTGGAAAAGAGGATACAGGGTGGTGATGCAAGTGTGTGCTGTATTTCCTGTTGGGATACTTGACCACTCTGTGGGTGTTTCGGTAACTTCAGTTGCCCAGCAATGAGTTCTGACCTGAGGAAGTACCTGGATATGGTCCGACTGTTCCCCCTGCTCATCTAAGAGCAGATCACTTCCTTCACAATACTCGAACTCACCTTCGCTTCACCACTGTACTCCCCGGTGTCACTTACGTGATAGGAATCCCTACCAAGGGCAGTGGACTGTGATTCCTGTGTGGCCTCCACCGACAGCCTTTTCTGGGGGCTGCAGTCTAGTGGAGGAAGAACATGTAGAATCAGAACTCAGGAGACCCCATGAACAACTCTGCAGAGAAGGGCAAGGTACCTAGAGCTGCGGCAGAGTGGATCTGTCTAGGAAGATTGCTGAAAGCAGTAGGTGGTCAGTTTCTGTAGCCACATGGCCTGACACTGTGTCAGCAGCTACTGGGAAATTACTGTTCCTCTGGTCTATTCCCCCTGAATGTACTGCACACAGCAGGTTTTTCTGCCCTTCTGTTATGAGGTCACAAGTTGCAGATGTCTTCTTCAGGCAATGAGAGAAACTCTGAGCTTTGCCAAGAGACACTGTGCTTCAGAGCCTGGCAAGCAGCACAACTAAATTACCTTTTTCACAATAGCAAAAACTCCAGAAAATTTGCGTTTTGTCATTACAGAGGGGTTATTTTCAACCTACACTAATGAGATATTTTGCTATCCATTCCACTATTTATATTAACAACCAAAATATAAACTAGGAACTTTAAAAGGCAGATAAAAGTATCATAACATTTCAGTGGTATACATTTATCAGTAACAGATGATGTTCCATTTCCTCCCAATGCTGTACTACTTCAGCGTGAATCCTTATAGTATCCTTTCCTATTGCTAAAATAGGAAAACAAATCAACCTCGGTTTTCTGTTTTTTATTTTCCGCTTGCCTATTTTCCTTTTTCCACATCACTTGTGTTTACTGCAGCACTGTTTCCAGCAGTCAAGGTTTTGTTTCTTTGATTTCAGCCAGCACATGTTAATGAGCATAATGTTGACATTCCTCCTGGGGAGTTGGTATAGACCCAAAATACAACTTCATTCCTTTTCTAGTCCCTTTCCCCTCCCCCCCTCCCCCTCCATCCGTCTCTCATCCCTTCCCTTGTTGTTCTCCAGGCATTGATTCTCCTTCACCAGCTCAGCCCGATGCCAGAAGCAGCAGCACCTGTAAACCTCCAGATGAAACCTCCACTCTGCACCTTTGTGTCCTGCACGGGATGATCAAGTCAGTAGCTAGTAGCAGCGTATCTGGAACGTAACCATACATGAGCTGGTTTCCAGTAATGCGGATATTCAAAAGACGTATCTGTAGAAATTCCTCACAGACTTTGGCTGCAGTCTGAAATCAAGTCATGGTTCTTGTAGTTGCTTAAATTTTTGAAATTTTATTTTGAATGATTTAGGGATTTTAATTAGAATTTGAGAGTCAGTCGTGGAGTTTTATCATCACTGCATTTTTAACAAAAAACTACAAGGACTATTTCACAATAATAAAAGTAAAGTTGCTTCCCAAACAATAATGTTCACAACAATCATGTGTGTACCTTGTTAGTATACATTCTTTTATACCAACAAAGATTTCTGATTTAGGAGGTAGGATGAGGAATTGCTTTTCGGACTAGTTCCCGGGGAATACTTCCATTTTAATAAGAAAATAATTACCAGTTTGATCTCCATTACCAAATTAATAAAAGAGGACGCATCCATTAGTCTTTTTGAATAAGCATCTGAGAAGCAGGTGATGGACGCTGAGTCTCGCCGTGGGTTTCCATATTTTGGAGGAGAGCCCCTCCCTTTATTATCAGTCAGAGAGGGAGAAAGAAAGCACCACTGGAGAGGAGCCGCTCTGAGCTGGACTCACCCTGTGAGAAACAGAACGAAGGGCCCGGCCAAAAGCCGCGGGATAGGAAAGGGATCGTGCGGCCTCATTTTTGTCTATCGTGCTGTTGACACTTTTTTGCCCTTTCTTCTTCTCTCCTGCTTGTAAGTGTGGAGCTACTGTCTTGCGTTTTGGTTGCACTTCCCCGTGGGTTTAGCTCACTGTGTAAATGCCGTTTCCTAGGTACAGTAAGCAGTAATAGTCAGCCTCATCCTCTGCCTGAGCCCTCGTGATGGTAAGGGCAGCTTTGTTCCCAGCGATGGACCCAGAAAAGCGGTCAGGGACCCCAGAGGGACGGCTGTTCGTGTTGTAGGTAAGCATATATGGAGGCTGGCCAGGGTTCTGCTTGTACCAGCCAGGGTAGTTACTAGTAGAGACTGATCCAGAGCTAAGGCCGCAGGTGAGAGTGACTGTCCCTCCTGAAGACACAGACACTGATGGCTCCTGGGTGACCACAGCCTGAGAAACTACTCCTAAAAGCAATAAGACAAACAGTTACTGTTATGAAGACAAGCATCTCCCTTAGATCATGAGTTTATGGGGTCTCCCCAGTGATGCCATGTCCATTCCCCTGACCTGAGCTGTAAGCGAAGATTCCAAGAAGGACCACTGTCCAGGCCATGGTCAGGAGTCTCACAAGCACTGAGTGTCCCCAGACCCCTCAGCGGGAGTTTGGTTTCCCCTGGGCCTTTTCATGCCTCTCCAAACGCATGAGAAAGGGCAAATTTTTCATGCAAATCAGCTTCCTCCCTTCACCTGTCCCAGCTCACCCTGATATCTCTTGGGAGCGTCCTTGAGAGGCTTGTGCTGGAACCTCATCCAGGCCAGTGTCTACAGGGGGACTGACACTGAGGGATGAGGCTTGATCCGTTCCCCACATCCTTTGGGACCTCAACAGCCTAATCTCTGGAAAGCCGAAGGACTGAATAATAAGGAGGGTGAACTTCTTATCTCTTAACTGTGTTTATCTGGTTTGCAGCAAAGCCATACTTATCCCCGTGAAGATTCCCTCCTTCCAGGGAAATGAGTGTTGATCCTCTTTGAAGACAATTTCAAGACCCTCCTTCTCTAGCAGAGGGCTCATGTGGACACCACAGAGCTCAGCCCTAGGGACTCCCTTACAACCTCCAGGGACAGAGGTCACTCACTGTCTCAGTTCCCAAAATTGTCTACAGCAGCTGCAATGGAGACACAGCTAGGATGGAGGCTTGGGGTGATTCCTCCATTTGCATTAAGAAGCCGTTGATTACAGTAACTTCAGTGAAACTGAACTTTTAGAAGAAAGTTAACAATATCACCATTAAATTATAAGATTCCTCCCAGCAACAAAAATAACAGTATAGGAAAATAAGTGTGTCGTAATCAGAAATAATTCTAATAGTATCTCTGACAAGTTATTACAGACTTCCTGGACATCTGACAATGTACTTTTACTAATGTGTCTCCTGGGGAGCAAGAGGATCAGAAATGCTGGGTGAGGATTTTGGGGACATTTAGAAGAGTGTCAGGGAGGCAACACTTGTCCCCTCTCTTTGTGAGACAGAATTTTCAAAATGCAGTGTTCATTACAATGAAAACTAAAACATCATTTGATGTTTATTTCTAAATTGTTCACATGTATTTATTAATTTTTATTGTTTTCATTTCTTTCTCAATCATGTATATTGAAATCATGTCAACTCATGTTAGATATGAACATTAATTTCAATGTATGTTTTATAAAACATCCTAAAATAAAATGACAAATAATAAACTAGTAAGATATACTCTTAAAAATAGGACAAAGAAAGGACTCAAGCATTTGTCACTTATTCTGCAATATAGTTATAGTGACCTGCAAGTGACTGATTCTGAATGGCTCTCCAAGCTATTTCTAAAGATGTCTGAGACATTCTCAAGACTCCAAGAATTACAAAAGTTATTTCTGCTGAGAATCTCAGGTAATAACATGGAACCAGAAGTGCATGGCTGGGAAACTGGACATGAGAGAAGATCCCAGAATACCAGGAGCATTTCCCAGCGTAGGAAGAAGCTTAACCAGCTTCCTTTTGATTGTGCATTTTATCCCCGAAGGATAATGCTGATGCAGGCTGACCCCTGGGATGCAGTGCAATGAGACCCTTGACGTGAGTCCCATGACTCCACCTCTTTTACACACTGTCAGAAACCCAGAAGGACCTTAGAATCTCTGTCCCTTAATGTAATGTCTGATACATGGTTCAGAACCTCTTATTCCTGTTCTTCTAAGTTCATGTTCTTTAGCCCACATAGCCCTCATAGTGGTTCTCTTTGCAGCCAGAATCCACCCTAGAATTTAAAGACCAAACATAGATATCATTTGTTAACATGCTGAAAAATATTTCCTCTTTGTTCATGAATTTGTTTATGAATTGTTTATGAACTGACCACTTAACCAGTCCAATTATTTGAACACAGGATATGTTTTGGGCAACCAAAATTTATATATTTTGCATTAATTTTTATAAGATAATATAATAGGGAAAATTATATAATAAGAAATGTAAAAATGACAATTTCATCAAATTTATTCAACACAAAAATTGACTCTTTGAAATGAAACCTGCGTAAGTGACACTCTGGATAGTCAGTACTTAAATGCATGGACCAAGTGGCACAGTAACTCTATGTTAACTCATAGTTAGTTAACTATGATTAACTCATAGTTAATCCAGGGCTAAGTGGTTAGATTGCCATATTATTTCCAAACTAAATACAGCCATCACTTCTGCGCTGTATAAGATGAGTTGGGAGGACATGGGTGGGGTTCACCCTTTTTATGAATCATTCTTCAGGCATTCCAGGGTCCAGAATAACCATCCGTATTTACCACAGGCCTAAGTATTGCAAATGGAATAATTCCCATATTATTTTTAAACATGATATTCCAAGTCTTTATTGGCTTCAGTGCCATGGTTTTCTTAAAATAAGAAAGTAATTATGGGCTATATTTTCCCTATTTAATCCTTGAAAGAAAGTTTATTGCATGATTGGAATCTTGGATTTTGTTATGAGGAAGTTGTTCACTATTCACCTACATTTAAATATTTATACATGGATTTTAGACGCTATGTTACTATAAAACAAGGAGTCAACACAATTCCTGGAAATAATGAGAGATCATTGTAAAGAATGGGAGAATTAAATACCTCTTTTCTGATACTGCTACTGAAGTCCAAGGATACAAGCCTGAGTTAGGGAGGATTTAGTCCAGAAGTCTCAACAAACTACATCTACCTACGCACCACAGCAATCCTTTGCTGAAGTAGGGCTGGAATTTATTCACTGTGGCCACACTGGGAACGCAGCAAGTCCAGCAGCATCCTAAGGACTATCTGGGAGGTGCAGGTGATACCATCTGTACCAGGCTCATAGTTCTGCATACACCAAGTAATGATGCTACAAACCAAAGGAGGAGGTTAGAATTTTTTATTAGACATAAGGAAAAGGAGTATAGCTCCTGGATTTCCAAGAGGGGGTCCCAAATGGATGGTCAACCCCATCCCCATCTAGAGCTAATTATAAACAGCACAGGAAATGCTCAGCTGCTTAGTAGTCACCTATCACAGGTGACTCTGTGGAGTTAAAATGACCACTGAGATTCAGGCTTTTAACTCAGTTCTGTAACCTGCAGTGAATATAGGAAACTGAGATCTTAGAAGAAACTGGTTAATTTGCTTTATAATTTCCTCCAAATTCAGGAACTTGCTGGAGAGTGGCTGCAACTCTCTTTAGTAGGGGATGGACTGCATTCTATGCTGCCTTCAAAATTTTATGTTTTTCCCTAAAGTCCTACTTCAGTGTCTATTCTTAAATTTTACCAATATAATTGCTCTAACTCCAGCCCTTCTACTAGCTTATTAACAAATCAACCAAATAAGCCACACTATCAAAATCTCCCAAATTATACAGCAGAACTCAGGCAGGTGCAAAAGTAGGCAGAGTCAAACAGTCCTGGTCAATCTGGGATCTGGTTTATCACAGTCTTAGGTCTGCTTCTGTTGGGTCAGCTAGTGCCAAGGAAGTCAGTTTTGTTTGAAGGTATAATTTCAGTTCCTATCATGGGATGGCTGCTCGCACGTTTCAGTGACCCTGACGTTTTAGATAAACTAAGAAGGAGAAATGACTTAGAAAAAACAAGTTAGAAGGACAAATGGAGTTAGTTAGGACAGTGACTGGGTCCACCACCAATACGAGGAGGAAAAATGGTAAGTGGGCTCTGGTGTCCTTTAAGTGCTCCTGACAAGCCCCTGATAAAATCTGTTTGGTCTGATCGCTGAAGGAGGACAGAAGAATCCAAGCCATGACGGAGTTGGTCCTAGAGCTGTGACTGGTGCGTCCTCTTCTTCTGATTGAAACTCTTTTCTAAGTGTCTCTTATTCTCAATTTTCTCAGCCAAGTTTATTTATCCAAATTTGTTTCTGTGCTGGTATTGTCCATTTATTAAAAATGAAGCATGTGTATAAGTCATGTCCTTTGATCATTGATTTCTGGAACCCAGAGGCAAGAAAGTCACAGTTCAGGAAGCCCCTCGTGTGTGAGAATCAGTATTTCCCTGCTCGTCTTCATCTAGGGCCTGACCCTCAGGAACAGTGGAACAACAGTGCACCCTGCTGGTCTCAGAGCTCCAGTCCTTCAGCCATTCACACAACTCAGCTCTCTGGGAAGGGAGTCCTAATTACTCCAAACAGACTTTTTTGATACAACTCAAAGGAGAGTTGAATGAACAGATGTATTTCATGTTTGGGATTCTTGTTGTTCAAGATCAATAATGACCCTTACTCATCTAAATATAGAATGTATTTCACAATGTTTATATCACTATATATTCTATGATTATCTTCCAAGTAAGTTACTTATGCCCCATGTGCCTAGGGTCATTCCCAGACAGTGGTCATCAAGGTTGAAAGTCCCCAGATGGATCTTACCTAGTAATAATTACATATGGGTGATGACTGGGAGTTGATCCAATTTTTTGCTATTGTTCAAGCTTCCTGCTAGTTTCCCATGGGCCCTAATATATAACAGTTTGATTTCTACATCTGTCTTGTACAGGAAATATAATGCTCTCAGAGAAAAGCTGTCATCTTCTAAATCTTGCTTGTTTAGCTTCCAATTAGCCATTGACTATTATCCTGGAAAGATTTATTTTCCTTTCACTATCTGAGATAATTAAGGTATTTGATCTAGTTTTTATTTTTTCTCAATATGAAAACATAATAAAAGTTACAAATGAAATCTCTGTCCCTTATTAGAGATTCTTCCCCCAATCCTGACCTAAGGAAGCCTCATGGCTTGTCACCATCTTCACTGGACCCTGATCCAGTTAATTTAATAGTAACATGGATTTAATAGAGGTTGGCTTAATAAGATCTAGCTTCAAAATAACTATTATTTATCTAATATAATCACAATAAAAAACCAGAGAGGGAAAAGTACTCAAAATTCCTGGTGTTAAGCTGGAGTAAGCGAGCGCCTGTGATGGACCCAAAAGCCGTGTCCTTAATTTTGAGGTATGGCCCTGTACCTGGGAATTCAGGAGCACATCTGAATGTAATCTCAACAAAAATAGAGGAACCCAGAATCCCCGCTTCCCTGACATCTCAGAGCTCAGGGAGGCATCAGCGCAGGTGTTATGGCAAAATTGGAATGAACCTGGCAGGAGATCAAAAAACTTATTCAGGACAAAGGGAGCTTTACTGTTTGAGCTTGTCCTGGGCACTGGAACGAGAGCCCTGGATTGTCTTTGTTTCCACCTTATATGCATTTTTCGGTTACCATGGCAATAGATTGGAATGTTACATTCGCTGTCCCTGGTGACCATATGCTTTTTCTTCACCTGTGGGACCCCAGGTCAGCTGCAGGTCGCATGTCCCACCATGGTATGGATGTCTCCCCCACTGTGTTCTGTCCACCTCCCTATTTTACAGCTTACTCATTCCTGTAAGGTTACAATGTTTACCGAGAGCCAGGAGCCGGAAACTGCCCAGGTGGGGTCACAGAGGTCACCTAGGCCTGGGCACCCCTTATCTCAGGGAGACATTCCCGGGTAGAGTTTCAACTAGGGAACTGCTCTTACTAAAACTAATTCTTTCTCTAAAGTAATAAGCTAAGATTCACCGCCCCCTACACAGGCCAGACCAAGTGCAGAAACATGGAAGGGGGCGCGCAGAGACCCTCACCTGACTGATTTCTGTCCTTGTCAGTTACCCTGCAACGAAGATGGCTGTTTTCGTTTTGTTTCGTTCCAGAGAATAAGTGTTCATATTTGCAACAGCGAATATGCAAGAAAATGGATATTTTAATTAAACTAAAGATGGACTGATAAAAGATCATGAGGCCTTCTGGGTTTAGTACCGTAAGTTACAGCATAATCCAAACGCTGAGCTCGTGTTGTCAATAGTAGTAACAGCTCAGGGTGGGAGTAAAAGACAGATTTTGATCTCACTTCTCCAAGAGACAGGAAATTTTGGTGGTACTGGTTTGTATCCAGTAACAACAATGATAATCAACCTTGGATACAAGCTGGAGCAGAGACTGGGTCAAGGGCTTGTGTTCATAAACCTACAGACAGATAATAAATAAGGCTTTAGTCTTAATAACGAACCCCTTTGTCTAAATCAAACTTAGACTATCTATCTGGATGTCCTTGCGTTTGGTCAATGTCTGTGAAGTTTCACTGCGCGTCTTAGATGTACACTATTTTCCCATCAAAATTGGGAAGATTGTGCTCATTACTTTTCAAATACATTTTTGTTTCCTTCATTTCATTTCTACCTTTTTATGACACTCACTAAGTGTGTCTTGTTACACAGGATGACGTCACAGAGAAATCTTAGGTTCTGATGGGTTTTTTGTTGTGCGGTTTTCTTCTTTCTGTAATGCTGTATTATTTGCTTGTGAGGCTGTTTATGTCTCTGCTCCACTACATAATGGTTAGCTAATTACTGAACAATGGTTTTATCACATGCCTTAAAGCAACAAATACCTAGTCTTTGTAAACGGCCCGCTCTGTATTGAGGAACAACTTCAACACTACAATTGTACCTTGGCTTGCAATTCATTCTTTCAAAGGTAACATTGGAATTAGAGGAGACGCTTTAGGGCCTTCTCAGTATCATCTAACCATGAATATAGCCCAGTACCTAGGACTTCATTTCTAGACCTCTAAGATTATGTAAAAACTCATTAACACCAAATATGGACATGACAGGTGCCAGATTTTCCTTTTGTGTGTTTTGACAAGGCTTCTACAAATTGTTGAGGATAGAACTCTTTAGCTCAAAGAAGTTCTGAGGCAAAAACATTTAAGTACTAAGCAATGGGATTTTTTCTAGAAATTGCTAGGAAGTTTAACTAGTGACAGTTCTAAGAGTATGGGGCTTTTTAGAGGAATTCCAAGCCTGTTACATGGCTGTTCTTCTGAATGCTACTCTGCTAATTTTCACAGCAACTGTGGTTTTTAGTTGGCTGAACTTTAGTGTTCCCCTGGAGAGGGGGTCATGAAAAATTGGAATAAGCAAAGAAAAATACAACAAGGCTCTTAACTTTTACAGATTCCACTGTATTGTTTTTAATGTTCTTCACTTGCAGAAATGCACAGGACTCTGAAAACAATGACTCTGACTGTTTCTCACTGCTCTCAGATCTTGAGGGTGGAGCAGGTTTTCTGTTGTTCTGCCTGCACCATTCCAGAAGTATCTCTGGTACTATCTGTTTTAAAAAGACAAAATAATATCCTAATTTCACACTCAGTTGTCAGGGTGACCTTATTTATTGACTGTTTCCTTTCCTTCCTTACACTGTACTATTATATATTATGTCAACTTCACAGTGGTAGAAATAATTTCTCCTCCTTTTTCCTTCTTCCCAAAACCAAGGCCCTATATCTTTGCATAAATCTCCACTAACAAAAGGTTTAAAGGGTCTGTTTCCAGCTATTTATCTAGGACATGACTTCCAGTGTGTTGACAAAGTTCTAAACTTCTTAAGGGATGTGTTTAGATTTCTTCTAAAGGTAGCCATTGAAATGAACCTTGAGGCACTGGCAGTGATGCGTGTTTTGAGCCCAGTGTTTCAATCTGGGAAGAATGATCTTGCAACCCAGGTTGCAACAAGAGTGACCATCAGGGGACAACAGATTTAGAGTTATACTTAAATCATTATTGCCAAGATAATAATGATGCATAGATCTGTGCATTCTCTCCATGGAAGCCTGCTCAACAACCTTTTCCTTGGAGTAATCAGAGTATGTTTGGGCTCCCAGTAAAACAAAATTTAAAAAGAAGAAATAAAAAGTAAAATAAAAATTTAAAAAGTATAAAAAGCACTTAGTACAACACAAACTTTCCAGGAGACCTTGCTAGATAAGTAAAGAAAGCATGTGTCTTCTACCTCTCCATCCAGCTGAGTCATTTGGTAGTCACTCGTATGACTACCCAGTGCCATGATCTGCCCCACACATGTAGTCAGAATTGCCCTCCAACTTCATGTTGGAGGTGGCTAAGTAGTGGCCAGCCCCAGAGGTGAAGTTTGACAAGCGGTCAGGGATCCCATCCCCCATCGCTATGGCTTCCGTCATTCTCCAGCCTCCTTACCTACCAAGGCACCACCCCTGAGTGCTGTGGCCACCATGCAGTGGGATGGGTATAATACTCGCTACTCCAAGTACAGCTGAAGGTGACTGAGCTTCCCAGTCAGGTAGATGCAGAGATCCACTCCGGGCTAGGAGAAGGACCCTAGAAACAGAGAAATCCATCATGGCTCCAGGAAAAACAGGACGAAAGGGCGTTACTTGCATGAGGTTGGAGTACAGATTCCAGATGCTGGATGAGGAAAAGGATTATGGTGGGGCCATGTCACAGACTTCCCAAAGCTCTGATGGGGCAGATGGACTGCAGGTCTTTCTTCTTTACTCTCAATCTCCAGAGGACCAAGGAGAACCCTTCATTGCAAAATTTCTCTCTTCTTTCTTTCTGTTTTCTTTCTTTCTTTCTTTCTTTCTTTCTTTCTTTCTTTCTTTCTTTCTTTCTTTCTCTCTCTCTCTTTCTTTCTTCCTTCCTTCCTTCCTTTCTTTTATTTTCTTTCATACTTCCTTTCTTCCTTCCTTCTTTCCTTCCTTCCTTTCTTCTTTTTTATCCCTCTTTTCTTCCGTACTCAGAATTGAAGCCAGAGCCCTCAAACTGAGATAGATAGACAGACAGATGATAGACAGATGTGTGTGCCACACTTTCCGGGGTGGATAAACTGTCTTTTCAATCGGCCCGTGGCTGGGAGAGTAATATTCTGTCAGTCCAAGGCCAAAGAGACCCAGAAATTTATGTCAAAAGAGCCCAGTCTGAGCTGTGAAGAGGTAAAGGGACAATGACAGCATGCTGACCTCACAGGCTGTGGCTCTGGATTGTAACACAGACTTTCCGGTGGAGCAGCCTAGATAGAGCTGTGAGAGTTTTGACTGAGTGAGTGGCAGTCCTGGCCCTGACAGCATATAGGAGTATGTGTTTCACATTCCCGTGGAACTTGCGCACAGTGAGAACAGCCCTGAGGCTGTTGTCTTAGAATAAATGTCAACAGAAGCCTCAGATACTGATTGGAGGCTGGAGATGTTTAGGAAGCAGGGATGCTATCTGGGATTCATGAGCATCACTCCCAACCCTGTAGACCAGAAATTCATGGCATTTCATGCTTGGTTCCAATAGCAGAGTTCGTTCATACTCAGTGTTATTATTGTTCTGTGTGGCTAGAGGCTCTGTGTTCTGGAGACTGACCTTGAGGATCACTGGGTCAGCACAGGCAGAACCCTGATTCCCGGAATAACAGAAAAGCCAGAACATGGAGAGTTTAGGACAATACAAAGTTAAAGCAAGGAGAGGAGTGTGTGTGTGTGTGTGTGTGTGTGTGTGTGTGTGTGTGTGTGTGTGAAAGACAGAGAGAAATACAAAAACACTCATATTCCCTCATGAAGACATTCTCATTCCTATTCAGACCTCTCCCACCCCAAGGTTGTTCCACCATAAACCACCCAATGTTCTGGAGTCTAGATACAATAACATATCTGATGTCTTGAATGGAATTCTCCTTTGTGTCAAATTAAGCATGAGGATAGACCCACTGAACCATCCCTACTCAATGTTCTTTGCATACCTAAATCTTCAGAACTTCTGTGATACACGGGCAGTGACAATCCCAGAGGAAAGCAAGCTATCTACTAACATAAAGGGGATATGTCCCCTTTCCAGATGGCTCAACTTGTCCTTCATCCTCAAAAGCCATACTGGGAAGTAGTGATTATCCTACTGTTGTACCACCAGCAAATGGAAACAGTATCATGTCATGTGACATTAACACAGATGAGCCTTCATTTAGGACAATGGTGAGAAACAGGGCTCACAACACCTCCATACTTTCATGAGCCCAGGGAAGTGATGACAGCAGCTGGCTCAGCGAAACCTCAGTGGACTTGGAGATGTTGCTATAGGAAAAGTACCCCTGAAATAATTTTTTAGTCAAGTTAAGTGGGTGAAAGACCATGCAAGGAGAAATTGTTAGGAGGAAGACTTCCAACTGGTCAAGGTGGTGCATTGCCAAGACTGGTGGGGAGCCCCAGACACAGGATGGAAAAGTGAGGTCACTAGGTGCTGTGTTCAAAATATTTATGTTCCATCCAAAGTCATTTGTTGAAATCCCAACCTAATGGAGATTGCTTTATTAAATGGACCCTGTTAGGAGGTAGAAACCTTATCATAGGGTACAAGGCTTACAAAAAGAGGCCTGGTGGATCTTGATTTCGTATCATGTGCAAATTCATGGTAAGCTATCATCTGTGAATCAGAGCGTAGACCTTTCCCAGGCACCAAGTCTACCAACACTTTGATCATGGATTTCTCAGCCTCTATAATTATAAGAAATACAGAGTAATCATCTGTTATTTATGAGCCATGAGGATGTCCTGATGTGGAAAACTTAATGTGCTGTGAACCTGAGGAAGGGGTAGACAGAAGTGGAGAGCAGCTCAGGTGTGGACAAACAGAGAAACTGCTCAACCACCCACACACTCTCTCACCTGACACTCACTAATATTTGTATCAAGTTTGATGACCCGCACTTTCCAGGGGATGGAAAGGAAGACACTGAAGGTGCTCTGGATAGGCCACTTCTGTAAGATCCTTTAATCATTCCTTTGTCCAGAGAGAACAGTGAGGAGGGGAGGACAGGCATAGCAAGGTGTCCTAAGGGTCACCACAGGACACCAGAGTGGGAAAACACCTCTCTGCAAGGTTCTCCTTCACCATTCATGTGGAATGAATCTTCTTCATTTGTCTATGTCCATAATCCCTGGGTGTCCCCAGCCTCAGTGAAGTCTTCACGTGAGCATCAGAAATCCCTCGCAGTATAAAAGAGAGGTGGTTATTGCAGAACTTGACCCAGTTGGGGCAGATCTTGAATTAAGGCTCACTGGGAGGCCACAGACACATTCTCATCTCATTGCCAGAAAGATTCAACTAAGTATATCTGGATGCACAGAGACTTGCTATGTCTGAGTCTCAGGAGGAAGATTGTTCCAGATACACGCTGGAAACAGCAGGCACAGAGAAAGGTGACCTTGTTGTTAAACGCAAGATTTGAGACACTGTAAACACAGTGGTTGACCAGAACCTCTGTGACCTCGCATATCACCAAGTCAAGCCCAGACCCTGTTGACCATTAATGAGTCAAAGACCTCCTTCTTTATTTCTGCTCCAGGGAAAAACTCATCCCTAAGAATGGATATATGGCACTTTCAACATGATAAGGAAGAGAAGATATTAGCAATGGATCGAATTAATAACTGAGGAAGGGGCAGAGCCATTTTCTACTAAATCAGATACTGAGTGAGAAAATGAGATCAAGAGCCACCACCAGAGCTAAATGTGGACTCAGCAGTGACCTCACCATGCAGGAAGAAGGCAGAGGAGGCTTAAGTTTCACTTCCCCGTGAGTCTAAAGCACTGTGTAAGTCTTAGAGTTGCTATGCCATGTACAACAGTAATAGTCAGCTTCATCTTCAGGTTGTAGCCCAGAGATGTGCAGAATACCTGCAGTGATTGAAGTGTCTTTGGATCCAGAGAAGCGACTGGGGACCCCAGAGCCCTGGTGTTTATCTGAATCTGAGTAATAACTCAGGAGATACCGAGGAGGGTTCTCTGGCTTCTGCTGGTACCACCGTATTGCAAAGTCACCCACACTAAAGCCACTGTTTAGGGTGCGGGTGAGCCTGGCAGATGCTGCAGGAGATGCAGAGAAGGAGGGAGGTTGTGTGAGCACAGGCTGGGACAGGGAACCTGCAAATAAGGACACCATACAGTGAAGAGCAGAGCCAGGAATTTGAGACGAAGAGACTGGCTCGGGGTGGGGTGTGTGTCCTGGAGCACTGAGGCCTGTCCCTACCTGTGCAGAGAGGGAGAAGAAGGAGCAGATGAGTCCAGGCCATACTGGACACAGTGCCCTCTCGGCTACACTCCTATGCTGGGCTGCTCCTGGGCTGCCTTATCCCAGCCTGAGAGGAGAGGAGGAGCTACTCATGCAAATATGCCCTCACCTCCTGCCACCCTCCTTGTGAACACACAGGGTCTGAGTCTCTGGGGCACGGAGGCCAGCCTGCTGGGCTGTTTCCCCGTAAGTGGGGCCTGGGATGCAGAAGCAGCCAGAAACACACACAGCCAGGCCCATGTGCAGGGAACTACGCCAGTTTCAGAAGAAACAAAATTATAGAATCCACACAATAAATGAAGGACCTCAAGTCAGTTAAGCACACTCACTTATTTGAGCTTGTCCTGAGAGTCGCCAAGATGGTTCCTTTGCACCCCCTGCTGGTCTTAGGACAAAGTGCTTTTACCATGATGTAAAATTTCACCTTAACCTTTGTTTCCTTGACTCAGTGTTTCACTCATATAAGTAAAATCACTATCATAAACAACAAGGAGGTTTGTTCCTTGTGTAATCATCTCTGACACCTTCTGGGGTTGGTGGTATAAGAGGGTTGATACACATGGAATCATAACAGATTCCATGAACCTGTGAACTTCTCAGGAGCTTAGAACAAAGTGCCCAAAACAGAGACAAGAGGGAATTCACTCACCAGGATGTCTCAGAGGAGGGGAGACCCTTGCTCAGACAGATGATTAAGTGTAGGTAGCTCAGTAAGGGAAAGCAGAGGGTCACAGACAGAACCACAGACCATGCTGGATGCACAGCTCCCACCAGAACAAGGCTCAGAGAAGCGACAGTATGTAGGGTTTGGGGCATGAAGGTGGGTGGAAAACCAGGCTTCTATCATGGAAGACACAGGAAGCCTTCAGACCAAATTTTCCTTCATTTGACCAGCATAAATTTAAACATGACTGTGCCTATTGTCAGATCTGTTGTTAGAGACCTAACTCTGAGGAATATTCTAGAACAGAAATGGGAGAGAGAAGTGGGTAGGAGACATTTTTGGGCAGCTGGCACACAGTGAGGACAACAACAAAAAAGAAAGAAAGAAGTTGTGAAATGGCAACTACTTTGGAAGTGGGGTATGGGAGGACCCGCCAAACCTGAGGGAAAGAAGGAAAAATGGTCCAGCTGCAAAGTGCATGGAAGGCGGCACCTATACTATAACTTATACAGGTAAAGCCAAGTGCATAGGTTTAAGGCACTGGTGGGGCTGTTTAGTGGTACATTGGCCATATTGTAACCATAGTATGTGTGAGGCTTAACCTGGTCTTGACCTGCTCAGTACCCTCCTCCTATTGTTTTTTCAGCAACCCTGCCATTCTCGGTGAACTGCAACCTCCAACAAATGTTCAGTCCTTGGCAAATATCAGGAAACAATAAAATGAGTCATTACCCATGGACCAACAGGACAGGATGTTGCAAAGAAGAGATAAGGCAGAACACAGACCTCCTTACCACCAGGACATGTGATAACACCTATACATCCGTACTGAGCAATCTGAGAGCTTTTGACACTGATGTCCTCTTCATACCCCCCCAACACACACACACACACACACACACACACACACACACACACGATGCCCCTCACCTGGTTTGTTCACATGACCCTTTCCTCTGCAGTTAGACTCCAGCAACTAGAAAGAGAAAAGTAAAGAAAGAGAGAGAAACCAGACCTGGGAAGGCATCAGATAATAAAATTAACATAAGAATTTATAAAGAAGAATGCACAGGTGAAACAGGGAGGTAGCCAGGAACACAAAAGGCCAGGGTAAGCAGGCCCACCTCACCCAGTAAAATTCAAAGGAGACAGGGGCAGCCACCTAAAGACTTCTACTTAGTATGTAAAAGATACACACACACCTATACATGTGTACTTATATGTATGTTCTCATTTTAGCATCACACACCACTGCACCAAGTATACACATGCACCCTTGTAGCTTCTGGGGATGGGTGCTCACCACACTGTGCCACACCACACCACTGCTCTGCTGGACACGCAACTCCTAGCAGTACTAAATCCAGCATTGATAAAGACCTAAAGAAACAGTGTTGAACATAAAAGAAGACAATTCATGCAAAGGTGGGGAAAAGGAGGAAGAGAAAAGATGACTTATTCTAAGGTGGGGAGGGGAGGAAAAAAAGAGAGAGGCCGACCGCTACTCTGGAGGAGTAGGGCACATTCAACAGTGAAATATTGATGGATTCTTGTCTGCAGCTTCATTTTATAGAGATCCTTGGCCTGCGTATACTACTGAAATCTGATTGGCTCTCCAGCTGTTTTTGGCCCTCCCCTTGGATTACTTCCTGCCAAGACTCTTTCCCATTCTTCATTGATGGATAGGATTTTGGATGGAGGATTTATAGATACTTAACATTTAAGGATCAAGTAAAGGGCTTTACGTTAATCACACTACCTGGGAACTTCCCAAGCTTAATTCTGTCCTCATTCTTTGCTCTGGGGGTCAGAGGCTGCCTCATTAATCTTCTTTTAGAATGTCGAGATATGAAAACTGATTTATCTCACTGTAAACATAATCTGGGTGAAATGTGGGAATAAATCATAAAAATAATATCTTTATTAAGAGAAGAGATTTTCATATCTATATATCATAGGAAAAGAAATGCTGACCCTCCCAAAATCACAGCAGCCCCTGCCATCTAAACTTGTTCTCAGGCAGCGGTCCAGTAACTAATGGTCATGGAGAAAGCTGGGGGATGCGATATCTCCATTGCTTTTGGTTCTGGAGCACTGCCTGAATCTTAGACCTGCTCTCATATGCTTAACAGGAACAGTTTCATTTTCAGGTTGGAGCCCAGAAATATGAAGAAGCCTTGCTCTGACAGAGACATCTATCCTTAGAGGAGGGCCAGGGAAATAGCTCAGTTACACAAGCATCTGCTGACAAGCACAAGGTCCTGAGTTTGACTCCTGATACCAGTAACAATGGTAATAATAATAACACCCTTAGAGTACTGATGGGGGATTCTGCAGCCCTGATATTGGTATGAAACTATGGAGGGTTTCCTGTATGCTGCTGGTACAAGCACATCATGTAATCACCAACACTGATGCCACTGCTTGAATGCAGATGAATCCAGAAGTCACAGAGCTGGGGGAAATGGTTGAGTCAGCAAGGACTGAGGAAGGGAGCCTGCAAACACAGACATTTACGAGTGAGCAAGCTGGGATAAATATGGAGCTGGTGGTGGATCCAAAATGAAGAGACCTATTTAGGCTGGAGTCTGACAGGCAGGACCCAGAAGTGGGCACAGCTGGGATTATTCCCAAATAACAAGGGAATAATGATAGGTATTTGTCATGTTCAAAGCAGTTACTCAGTGTACAAGATACAAACCAAAGGACTCTTACAAAGAAGAAGGTTTCTCATATGAGGAAAGCCATGTGACATTTAAACTGTGTCACTGATTTATTTCAGTGACACAGTTTCATTTTTTTATTTTTTAGCTTCAAAGTCTTGAAGTTCATCAGTTTACCTACAAATGCCTCAGGTTATTTTTTCTTTGTGGCAGAGCAATACTCCATTGCCTATAAACACCACATTTTCTTCATGCATTTCATAACATATATAACATATGGGGGATCAGCAGAGACCACCAGGCTTGCATAAAGACAACATGGCATAGAATTTATTGTGCCCAGGTGCAAGCAGGCTGAAAACATACTAAGATCATCTGCCTTGACCAAAGAAAAGTGTGCATCTCATATACGGATGGAGAGGAGGCAGGGGACATTAGGTGGGATGATCCAAATAAACATGTGTGGTCAAAGTTCTCTGGCAGTCTTGCACCTCAATGAGCAGAGTCCTTGAAGTGTCTAGTGTAAATTCTCATGTGTCTCCAAATGTCCCCAGGTATCTCAGGACCTGCAAAATTCCTTGTCCTATCTTATCACCTTTCCTGTGCTTACCATGACCACTTTGGCACTGAGCTGAGTTCCAGGCTGAGAGCCGAGTTTCCTGCAGACAGTAGTGCTTCTCCTGGCAGGCAGGCTGGGGGCTGGGAACTCAGGTCCATGTTGAACCTCACACATCCATCTGTTGATGGGCATATAAGCTGTTTCCAGGGTTTATCTATTATAAATTCTGCTGCTATAAACGTGGATGCATAGTGGACTTGCTTGTGGTGCAATGGTTACCACATAGACTTCATCGTTGGGAGGGAGCCCGATGATGATCCTCACCGTGGGGACAAGGACACAGTTTCATTTCACTGTGGAGAGAACTCTGCTTAACACCCTTGAAGCCACAGAAACCTGCTTTCTCTGAGCCTCAGGAGGAAAAGAAAGTTCCCAAACACAGGCTGGAAGTAGCGGGTACAAGAAAATGTGACTTCACTTTGGAGCTATGCGGAGAAGGTAGGGTTGAAACACACTGGACCCAGTGACCAACCAACACCTCTCAGACAGTATGTCTCTTAGTGAGGTCTAGACACTGAGATGTTCACATGCAGGATCAAATACTTCCTCCCTATTCCATCATCTACTTGAAGGGAGAGTGAGCCCTGAGAACTAATACACTGCTGTTACTGTAGACATGATCAGGATAAGGATGTGTTTACTGTTAGGCAAACGTGTTGATCTAGTGAAGGACATAGTCAAACTGAATTTAGGGTTCAGAGCAAGACTTCCCAGAATGACTCCAGAGGAGAATCTGAATCAAGTCTACTGAGCTAAGCTTTTCAAAACCAGACTTAGCTGTGGCAGCAAAGTGAGGAATCAGTGAAACAGGAATGGCTGAGTATGTGCCCATAGCAATGGCTAACGCTCTGTTGCAGGTGTGCCGCAACCAAGCAGGCTGGGTGAGTGCACCATGCCTTAGCAGAGAAGACCTTGGTCCCTGGGCTCAGGCAGCTGGGAACACCCATTCTAGAAACTCAGGCTCTGGCAGGAAGTGTGGGACCCATCATTTACAATGGTTCCAATTAAGATCTTAACTAAGGAAATGGAAGATATTTTCTTTTTTCCCCCTAGGCAAATCTGGTGTTTGCTAAAAACAGTGACAACAAAATTTACCCTCTAATCTACACTAGGTCAGACCCACCAGTAGCAGTGATTGCATCAGAGAACAGAGAGAAGGTATCTGTCTCACTTCCTCGTGGGGTGGGAGCACAGTGTAATTCTTTGTATTGCCGTCCCAGGTGCCGCAGTAGTAATCAGCCTCGTCCTCAGGCTGAACACCGGAGATGTGCAGAGTCACTGTGTTAACTGAGGTGTCTTTGGATCCAGAGAAGCGGCTAGGGGCCATGGAGTCCTCATACCCGTCTGTATGTGTGTGGTGGTATAGCAGATACCGGGGAGGACTCTCTGGCTTGTGCTGTATCCAGGACATGACATGGATGTTCACACTGAAGCCACTGCTCAGGGTGCATGTGAGTCTGGCAGATGCTCCTTGAGACACAGACAGGGAGGGCGGCTGAGTTAGCCCAGACTGGGAGAGAGAACCTGCAAGAACAAATACACATGGAGGATAGTGTAGGGATGAAGTTTTTCAGGGGACTGAGCCAGAAAAGACAGCCTCAGGCTTCAGGCTACCCTGGGGTGGATAAGTCTGTCCCTACCTGTGCAGTGAGACAGGAGAAGGAGAAGGAGAAGACTCCAAGTCATGGTCACAACCCCTGAGCTCAACAGTAAGGCTAGGCTGCCCCAGGCCTCCTTTTCTTTCTCCCCCTGCCAGAGAGGGTTTTTCATGCAAATATGTTGTCATAAGACCTGCCTCAGCCCCTCCCTGCACTCTGGTACTGAAGCTCAGCTCCCAGTACAGACTGAGGAGGATGAAGGTTTGCTTTATCCCTTGGGGAGCCTTAGGAGGAAGTACCTGCTGAGAGAACACAAAGGCACTTACTCATACAAATCTGCTGAACTGGAGGACACACAGCTGCTGGGTCCCCATCAGTAACACAGAGCCCAGCCTCCCGACAGCAAGCCCTTGAGTTGATAGTCATTAGGCAGTTTTGTAGGGAGTACAAGGCAGTTCCACAGTGCCTCCTGCTGGTCACAGGACACAAGCCTGCTCATGGCCCAGAGACCTAAAACCTAGCTAGTTTTTGCATTTTACCAAGTCACCATCTCTTTTCACTTAATGCGTGATTTTGACATGTTTTGAGTCCCTCAAATGTATCTCTGGATTTTGGGAGTGTACATAAATGACAACTTAAAGTGTTAGTTATCCCATAGAAGAGGCTGAAAACATATTATTTCATTGGTGTATAATTTAACATATATATATATATATGTGTGTGTGTGTGTGTGTGTGTGTGTGTGTGTATGTGTGTGTGTGTGTGTGTGTGTGTGTGTGTGTGTATGATTGGTTTTATTGTTGCTGCTGCTGTGGTTATTGTTACTGTTGTTATTGTTGACTTTTCAAGACTGAGCCTTGAAGCCAGGGCCTTCACACTGAGCTATATGCTCGGGCAATTTTCAATATTTTTTATTTGAGACAGCATCTTACTAAGTTGCTGAGTCACCCAGGCTGGGCTGAAATTTGTGATCCTCCTGTGTTGGCCTCCCATTGTGCTAGGGTTTCAGGTGTGCATACCACTATGCCTTGCTTACTTATATGGTTTTATAATTCTTGTTTATCAAAAATATATTTGAACCACTTGCCATACGAATTTCTTTTATGCCTTAGTTTTTCATTTTTAATACTTCTAATTGATACACTATCTGATAGAGCAAAGAAAATACAGTGAATCCTAAGTTTTGAAGCTATGGGCAGCCAGTGTACCACACTGTACCAAAAGAGAGCACCGCTTGTCAAATACACTCCAGTGAACTCATTAATCAACCTCCTTCATCCACTCACAGTACAGATGCATTTATTCTGTGGAAACAGAACTTAAAAATCCATCATGGTTTCCTCATGAGTTTTCTCACAAAGGTTTTTGAGAAATTAGAGAAGTGATTAGGAGATGGTCCCTGATCTCTCTTGCTAGGCTATGTGTACACCATCTGCTCTGCTTGTCTTGAAATGTGCCTTTGCCTTCTGATCTCAATTTGAATGATCCACTCTTCTGACCCATGAGATCTGCTTTGGGATTTGCTTTAAGCAAATCTCCAGGGTCACTCTCCCTAGTCGTGTGTCACTCTCCCGTGCCACTGTATATTTCTTATCAGATCAGTTGTATATTTTCTGACAGTTTCTGACAGTTTGTGATGGGAGGATCTCTGAGATCTATTATAACATCATGGCTACAGACACTGACATTGACTGCTTTTCAGAAATCTCTCAGATTTTGAGTCTCGTAAATCTATTCAGCTCTGGTATTTCACAAATTCTCAGCATAGTCATGATGTGATACTCAATTTGGCCCCAAGATGAACCTGGAGAACCACATCTCTGCTATTTATGCTACTCTTGTCATTGTCCCTCTGCTGCTATTAAGTTTTGATGCTTAAAATTCCTTCAGGGAAAAGTACCTGCACAGTTCTCCAAAATCTTAAACCCCCGTCCCTGAAGAATAATAGTCCCTTCCACTTTTCCTTAACGTGAAAGTTGCTGTTGTCATAAAATATGTAATTGTGTAATTTCAAATTATATTTTAATTTGTAGTATGTTGATGGCATTTTCATTTTCAGCAAAGGAAATACTCTATCATGCAGCCCAGGGATTTATAGGATGTAATTTTAGGAGAATTATTTAAGCTCTATGTGAAAAGAGTTCCACTCATCAGATCTTTTGTCTGTGAAACAAAATATAAAGCCCCTGAAAATCTATTTGATAAGTTCAGGCCAAGAAGAAAAGTCGTGTCTTTCACCATTAGAAGCTACTATTTTGGCAACTGCATCTGTATTCCTCAATCCAGGAAAATGACAGTGGTGGAACATAGATCCCGCTTTTGCCCAGGAGGTTAACACCTAAAGTTACACAAATAAGGATCTTTAAGTGGTGACACCTCCGTGCAGTGCTGAACTTGGCATTCCAGGCCCTACATTAGACCCTTCAGTGACGGTACAAGAAGTCAATGTTCCCACAGCGATTCCTAGGGCAGTGTGTTATATTAGGACAAGCTTTACATTCAAAGCACAAAGATGTTCAGCTATAATAATAGTGGCCCAAAAGTGGTCTCAAAATGATGCCCAACTAGTTTAAATAGTGAAGAAAATTGAAAAGAGCGCAGCTGATATGAAGCTAATGTTCCCAACACATCTAAGGATTAAGAGCTTCTGTGATACTGAACATAATCCCACCATGATATAGTCAATGGAAAATCACAGCTAAATAAGCTGTCCATAGCACAAATGGGGTGTCTCTCCTCATCAGTTCAGATGGACCATGATCCCCTGATTCCACATTAAAAGTAATGATAATTTTCACTATGTATCACTTACAAACACATACTGGTCATGTCACTGGTATCAGTACCAACGAGACTTCACTGGGGCGTTTGTAAGAGTTACCTTAGCAGAGATCACAGCATTCCTACTTTCATGACCTAGACAAGAAGAAGAGGATTGGATCATGGGAATCTGGGTAGAATTGGAGGATATGCTAGTGAAGTATCCTTGAGATCTTCTATTTGATGGTTGAAAGCCATGCAAGAAGTGATGAGGAAGAAAAAGAATCTCAGGAGATACGCATCTTGAAGACTGGAAAGAGTATTTATGGCCCTGGAGACAGCAAGAAAGTTGCATTTACCAGATAATATGGAAAATGAGACCCAACAAAACTCATATATTGATCTCCTGGCCCATTGGTGACTGCATAAGGAGACAGAGCTATTTAAACAGCAGAATCCTTATGAATTTATATATGTCCTTATAAAGAGGCTTGGTGTGGTTTAGTTTTATCCCACGTGTAAGCACAGCAAGAAGGCACAATCCATGAGCTAAATGAGGTCCTCACCATACACCAGATCTGCTGATGCTCACATGTCGGACTTCCCAACTTCCATGATTGTGATCTGTGTATAAACCAAGCCATCTAGGACATTCTGATACAGAAACTTCAACATATTGTAATGCTACGGGTAGAACAGTCAGCAATGAGGACAAGTCCAGATCAAGGATGATCAGGAGACTTTAGAGACATCTACAGACTGTTTTCTTTAACTAAACAGTATTCACAGTCAATGTTCCACTAAGGGATGAAAAGTGAAACAGTGAGAATTCTAAACAACACATTTCTGTCAGCCCTTTCAGTCAGTCCCTTGTGCAGAGACAAGAATGAGTTGTGCTGAAGTTCCATACTGGTGACTTAGAATCACTCTGATCTTCCTTCAGCATTCTTATGTGGCAGATTGTCTTCACTTGTGAAAGGCCCTAATCCTTGGTGTCCTCAGCTTTACTTACATCTTTGCATAAGCAGCAGATCCCCTTAAAGTGCAGAAGAGAAGGAATTCCCTCTGGACTTAAAGATTCCAGCATTTCCACCCTGCCAAGTTAACAAAAAATAAGGATACTATTTACCTGCTCAGTGGTTTAAAATGACTCAACAGAATATATCAAAACTATTCTCCTCTTACTACCTTCATTATTTTGTTTTCTTATAATTTGAAATATTGCTTTGACCTTACTGGTTCCTCACATGCTCTCAGGAAATTCATCCTGTGGTGTT
Organism: Dinomys branickii; assembly: GCA_004027595.1. Taxonomy (NCBI): domain Eukaryota; kingdom Metazoa; phylum Chordata; class Mammalia; order Rodentia; family Dinomyidae; genus Dinomys; species Dinomys branickii. The sequence goes on along the minus strand of PVLD010009786.1, from coordinate 19,958 downwards.
ATAAAGTACTAGACTTCTTTTTCAATGCTAATCTTTTCAACCACCGAGCTCTCCTCTGCTCCACCTTTACAGGCCCTAACATTATTGAGCTTCCTCTCTGGCCAAACTCAAATCTAAATTATTTATCTGGGCCATTTGTTTTTGATTCTCATTGTAGAATGTGCTAAACAGCCACCCTCCCCCACTCCCCATATAGTACCTAAGTCACAACCTGAATATTTGACTGCCTTGCAGTTTCCTCCACCAAATTACTTGATCTACCTTCCTTAATCTCAGTCTCTCTCAAAGGCTCAGGACATGAGGAAAATGTAGTCCAACTCATTGCCAAAGTAAACATGCATGATTGGGTGTCCAATTACCAATGAAGTCCTTGTTCCCAACTGAACCACCTAAGCCTGGAATTTTCTTTCTTCATTGCTGTCAGCATTCTGGTCTTCTGAGCTTTAACAAGAATCTCCCATCAAATCCCACTTTAAGCATTCTAGGGCTTGTTCTCCAGCCAGCAACTCCAAACCTTTCCAAACTCCTCCCCTAAGCCAATTCCAAAGGCTTCTGAATGAGAGAGTCAGGTAGTCACAGCAACAACCCCACTCTTAGTACCAAAATCTGTTTTACCTACTTTCTTGTCACTGAGACACAAAACTTGACATCCACAGCTCTAAAGGAGGAAAGGTTTATTTTGGATCAGAGTTTGTAGAGGTTTCAGGCTATAGCTGGCTGGCTCCAAGGCAGGGAGGAATGGCAGAGGAGAAAGCGCTTATGGAATGGTAGCAGGAAGCAAAGAGAGATCAAGGGAGGGAGGGAGATGTATCTTTCCAGCCCATGCTCCCAGTAACCCACCTCTTCTGACCAGGCTCCATTTCCTTATACCGCTTAAGCTATAAACACATCAGCAGACTGATCTAGTGGTGAATATCATGCCTTCATGATCTAATCATCTCTTCAGAGCATTAGATCTAAGCACATATGGCTTTGGGACCGGTGGCTATACACCTTAACAATCTGTATCATCCAGCACCTTACAATCCAGAACCTACTTTTCAGAGCTCTCAGGACATACTGTGGCATTCTACAGAACCTCTGCAAAGGAATATGCAATGTAGGAAGAAGGGGCCAGAGTTTTCCTCCTCTTATGGCTTGGGGTTTCCTCCAACACAGGGGGAGGGTTAACATTGGTAATTTAACTAGAATGCAGTGAAAGAATTTTCAGCAGCTGTAGTATTTGTGGTAGTTACAGCAACTCCATATTTTTAACTTTTTATCATTTTAGATTTTTGTTAGACCTCTCTAAACATTCATAAGAGGGACATGATTTTTACTTGTTTCGATTATGTTTTCCCTAATATTCACTTTGAAGTGGTGTGTGTGTGTGTGTGTGTGTGTGTGTGTGTGTATTTTTTGCCACTCCTGTCCACTACTGTGTAATAGATGACAAAACTTTTTAGTATCTCTAGTGAAAATATTGTTGTCATAAAATGATGTTTTGAAGAACTATTTTAGAACTTTGGTGAATGGATTAGATGACCTTCTCTGGGACCATGGTGAGCAGGTAAACAAAGCCCACCCTGGCTAGATGCAGCCTCCTTGGCAGAAGATACAGATCTTAGGAGTGTAGATGAGGCTGAGCAGAGTGTATTTGTCTCAGTTCCTCATCTGTGTGTATCACTGTGGACACGGTTGCTGTACCACAGGGCACAGTAATTCTTGGCCTCATCCTCAAGCTGGGCCCCTGTGATGGCGAGAGCAGCCTTGTTTCCAAGAAGGCAGCCTGTGAATCGGGCAGGGACTCTTGGTGTCATCTCTTAGACCCTGGGTATTTGGTAAAGCTTCTGTTGGACCCAGTGATCATAGTTACTGGTTATGACAGCTAGATCCACAAGTCAGTGCCACCGTCCCTCCAGGATCTGTGGGCAGAGAAGATTCCTGAGTCACTACAGGCTGTGATAACACCCCTGAAAATAATGAGGGAATGTCTGATGAGGAGAGCAGACTGAAGCATGATGTACATTGTGGTCTTTCCCACTCCCAGCCCAGAAAATCCCTCCTGACCCATGCAGTGAGTCAAAAGTGTGAACAGGAGAGGAGCCCAGTCCATGGTACAGACACCCAGGACTGTGATTTTCAAGACTACTCACCACACAGGGAGCACCATAACTTTCTTTATAACTCTTTTTTTTTTTTCTTTATAACTCTTAACACACCGTTAGGGGCAGGGTTTTCATGTAAACAGGCTTCCTTTCCAGGGAGACCCAGCTGGTTAGACAGCTGTTGAATTGTCATGCCTACTGACTGTATATTAATGAAACCCAGCACCTGTAGGACCTTTTCTCAGCCGATCCTTCTCTTTCAGGGCCTGATACACAATGCCATCTAGTGTCTACAGTGAGACTGGTCCTCATAGAAAGATACACTCTGGTTCTCCTTTCTCTCCCTATCTCCTTATCAAGTCTGAAGTTTTTAGTTCTATTACTAGCTCCTAATTCCTGCCTGGAAGACACCAGATGGTGAATCATAAGAAGGAATTTGAGGAAGTGGAGGCCTGGGTGCAGCACCCCCAAGTCTTCCTCTTTTACTCCACTGTACGCAGAGCACCTATGTCTGCTGAATATAAAAAGCAGTATTTAGGGGTCTTATGGCTGCTTAATTTACATTCCCTAGAAACATACCTAATAGTGTGTGTATGTTAACACCTGGTCTATGGATTGTTCCCAGAACAGACTTTTTCATCTCCCCATGAGGACAAGGATCATTGTACAATTTACTTTTTAAGGCAGCCTATTTCCACAGCATTCTAGAATTTTAAGGAGCTACACTGTGACTTTTCTATGAATTCTTGCCAACTACTTCACATGTTTTCTCTGGACAGTCATTTCTACTAGGGAAGCATCCGAAAGGTAATCGGACTCCACTGACAGGAATGCTTGCATCACAGAGTGTGCTGTGTATGCTGTGTACACTCCAAATTCCTTCACACAAGGTGTCATTTAGTCATAATAGATTCATTGTTATGATTAACTCCTTATATTTCATACATTTGTCTCTAATTCTTTGGAGCTCTGTGAATTACCAAGGACTGTGATATGTGTTCCTCCCTGTGTATGTATTCCACTGTGATATGTGTCATTATCTTGTTTAAAAAACTAGATTTCAGCTGCACTTAGAATTGAACCCACTGACCTGCATGCTGTCTACCTCCCCACTGCCCCTTTTTGAGACATGCTTTCACTAAATTACCCAAAACAGACTCAAACATGTAACCCTCCTGCCTTAGCTGCCAGAGAAGCTAGGATTATAGGCATGTGCACCTTGCCCTATAAACAACACTTTAATTATATGGTTGTCCATTCTTGTGTGTATTTACAGTCTCAGATACTGTGTACTGCCTATTAGTAGTGTGGAAAAACATTCGTTGTCAAGATTAATGACTCAGTACATATGCAACTGAGGCACTGTCAATCTGATCCAGTAAATATACCTCATCAAGGACAACAGTTTCAATTGGTTGCTATTTGTGTTTGTGGTGTTTCACCTCAATCTCTGAAATGCCTCTGCTATAGTTGTGGAGTAAGATCAGTGAATGAAGTAAAGATATGCAGGGGAGTTATTTCGCTGCTCCATTAAGTGACTTGTCTTTGATATATTCCAATGTTATAATATTTTTAAAATTCTAGTTCAAAAGACATGGGACCAGGATTGTTTTCTAAGGTTGATTCAACCTTCTCTCCTACCATATCTCTTACTCCATGGCCTCCTTGAGAATAAAACTGGGGAAAAGAAAAGATACCTGGGGTAGACAGCAAGGGTGAGTGTCTCCAAATTGCTTCTGGAGAAAAGCAAATAGCCTGAGGTGAGGGCAAAAGACAAAGTCTAATAAACCAAAAGAAAATACAGCTAAGGAAGATAAGTGAAAAGAAAATCCAGCTAGAACTAAAACTTGGTGTGTGAGAGGGGAAATCAGACTTCGTCAGGGTCACAGTACCTGACCCTCCAACCCATCTCTGACTTATACACCATCTTGGGAGAGGATCAGACTGAGGGAGGGAGCCAGCCCTTCAGTGACAGCCTGGTGGATTTAACAGACTCACAATTATTTTATCCTCTCCAATGGGCACTGCAAAGTGAGAAATATCCAACCTGGGAATTCAAAGGAGCCAAAAACAGTGCAGCAAAACAAATCACCCTGCAACCGCATAGTCTGTCCTGTAAAAACAGTGCTCCAGAGCTGCCAACAAGTGGAATGGCACAAGTTATTTTGTTTTTAAAGCACACTAGGGCCAGGGATATAGCTCAGCAGCATAAGCGCTTGCCTGGCAAGCCTGAGGTTATGAGTTCAATTCACGGTACAAAAAAAAAAAAGCACACCAGTGTCAGTAGATGATGGTAATTTTGCAGGAGAAAAAAATTGGTTCCTTAACAAGTACACAGAGCAGACTAAGAGAGCAACTTGAACTAAAATTCAGCAAGAATTTTAGTGAGCAAAAACAGAGTGAGCACTCTCCTATTGTTTCTCTAAAAATCTGACAGACTGAGACAACATGAGGTGCGGCTCATTAACCCACACCAGCAAAGAGGGAAGCTCAGCCCAGCCCACGAGTAACATTAAGCTCTGTGAGTGGGACTGGAACAGAAATGTGCAGGCAGAGAGATAGTGAACATGCCTGGCTCACTGGCTTTTTTTATCATTTTGGGCAAGGAAACCCTGCAGAGGGAAACCACAAAGATGTGCATGACATTTACTCTCCCAAGTTGAGGCCTATGATCCACAGAGGTCTGCAGGGGATCACACCTAGAGCATCAGAACACTTGTTTAGAGAAAGCAATAGTCCTCAAAGCTTTGGGCAGGAAATTTTCTGACCGACAGGGGTAAAGTGCTTGGCTGCTTGAAATCAAATAGATCAACTAAACAAAAATTAACAAAGAAGCATCAGAGCTTAGTCACACCTGTAAGCAATAGACTTAATAGATATCTACAGAATGCCATACCCTACTACAACAGAATACACATTATTCTCAGAAGCACATGAAAATCACTCCAAAATAGACCAGATAAGAGTCCATCAACCCTGCTTAAACAAATATTAAAAAATCAAAATCACATCGTGTGTGCTATGAGATAATAGCACCCTGAAACTATAAATCAGTCACAAAAGTAATCACAGAAGTTTTACAAACAACTGGACACTGAATAATATAATCATGACCATTCAGTGGGTCAGAATAAGTCAATGAAGAAATTAAACAATTTCTAGAATTGAACAATAATGCCAGGATGGTAAGCCCCTGACTTATGAACATCTGAGTTGAAAATTTTCACAGGCGTACTGTATAAGACTCAGTTATGAAGGAATATAACTTAAGAATAATTTGGGATGGAACGCATTCATAATTTGGGGCCTTACTGTACAAAATACCAGAACCAATGGAACATAATGCAAGCAGTCATAAAACAAAAAATATTACTGTGAGTTCTCATGTTAGAAAAACAAAGTGATCTCAAATAAAGTAACTACTATTAAAAATTGTATGCTAACAAATTCGACAGTCTTGACAAAATGGACAGATTCCTAGACACATACAAATTGCCAGAACTGAATCATGAAGACATAATAATCTAGACAATCCAATAACAGAAAATGAAATATAAGCAATAATAAAAACACCTACCAAATAAGAAAAGGCCAGGACTTCCCTTGCAAAAATCCATTCTAGTTTTTAAATATCTATTTTATACTGTCAGTTATGCTATGGGATTTAAATACAAGATTAATTTTAATTATGATCATTTATGAAAAAGGTCTCATTGAGAGCTAGAAAAACTACTACTTATGATCATTTAATTTGAATTTTTCAGTTAATGAAAACTTAATGCTTCCTTTGGGATGTGGTTTTAACAACCATGTCCCCCCCATTACACTAGTCAAGTATTTTAATGTCTGTTTCAAAACCCAATAATCACCCAATATCTAAAGGAAATGTTTAATGTGTCATAGATTAGTGTAAAATTTTCATCTCTTTCTGCTGAAAAAAAAATCTAGATTATGTGGAAGCTAATTGTAAGAACCAGTTCTGCATCACAGCACAAATTAACAGGTGGATTTTATATAATATCTCAGCCTTTTCTAAGTAGTGAAACTAGGAAGCCTATTTCAGCACACAAGAAGCCTGACCTTGGACTGGGGTCTGATTTGGGGCAGTCGCGTTCCCTGTAGAGGCAGAGACCACTGCCCAAATCTGACCTGTGACTAAAGATGGTAAGGAGGAAAGGAACCCAGGCCATGGTGGAGAAGATGCCCCAATGCTGAGTCCTTCAGGCTGCCAGCTACACCTGGGCTCCCAAACCTCTTCCTCCCTCAGCTTAGTACTGGGCAGGGCATACTGCCCCATTGATGCAAATCTGCCTACTACCAAGGCCAATATTAACAAGGTAGGGTAGCAGGGGTCATAAGGGGTAAATCATGAAACTGAGTTTTGTTTCATTTCACGTATTTTTTCTCTTCCTGGTTCCTAGGCATGTTTACCCACAGGACTCAGAGAAATGTCCCTGAGCCCCAGCCTTTCTGTGGAGCCCAAGTATGCGCTCTTTAAACTCCCTAGAGGCCACTTCCCATGTTTCAGGTGCTGTCCACAGTTATTCTTTCTCTCTGGTGTCCCAGAGTGGGATGCAACTATTGTACCAGCTAATCCTGGAGACTATTCACGGCACCCATAGACATTTCATTTTAGGATGTCAGAATCTTTCTACTATTACTCAATAGTATCAGTGATGCATTCATGGCAGGTCAGTGCCCATCCTTGATTCTGGGGAAAGAGTCAAAGCAGAAAATCCAGTCTCTTTGCCTTGGGTATTTAGTTCTACAATGGAGATGTCTTGCCCACGACTACCAACCCCTGCTCAGTCCTTCCCAGGGGACCTCTGACTGCTTCATTACTGGGAAGAGAAGAGGCTTACCACTGTTGTGTTTTAACTCACAAAAGTAGTGGTAAAATTTGGACCTGAGAAGCAACTAGGCGAAGATGAAAACATTTAAGAAGTAGCTCACTTCCTCTCTTTAGCTGTATGATTCAAACTTCAGTTTTCCTTCATGAGGGCCTTTTATAAAAGTCCCTGTGATCCACCTCCTTGCACTACACAGAAAACAAATACTGCACGATCTTACCACTGCCACCTTTTATTTTCTTTTGATTCTGATATTGTATTTTTCTTTAGATTTCTACAGTTTAGGATTATTATATTCACACAGGATATTTATGAGTAGCATAACCCAGGACAATCTACACAGGATAAGGGTAGAAGGTAGTATACGGTAGAGTAGAATTCCTTCCAACCCTTAGCTAGGTTTCAGGCCCAGTAGGGATATGCACTCTTTATTGAAAGCTAGACTGTTAAAATGCCCCAGATTGTGAATCCCTGCCATCATCCCATCTGACTGCATCCTAGTCCCCAACTGGCTGATCCGTATTTTGCACACTTCAGTATATTAATTTGAGTGGGCCAAGTTAGAGTGGGGGTGGGCTTTCATCTGAAGAAAGCGAGAGTGGGAGATATGCAGAGAGGTATAGAAGAGGTGTCCCACTGTTTTCTATAGGACTGGACTGCTTTCATTAACTACACTGTGAAATACAGAAATGTAGACTATTGTGTTTGCGCTCAGGAGGGAGCACGCTCAGGATTCAGGTGACTCTATTACTATCGTGTGAAGGACTTTGAACAGAAGGAGGAGAATGAATTTATAAGATAAAAAAAGGAAAAGGACAAGCTTTATAAAGTGACCTAAGTTTAAGGAGAAGGTGCGTGTTTCACGTGGTATCTGCGAGGTCATTTCTCAGCATCCCTGACAGCATATCTACACTGCCACAGCATATCTGGTGGGCGTGGAGTGTTCAATAATCCTAGGAGTTGAACCAAGAGAGCCAGAACTTAGTCTCACCTTCTGCAACTAGCATTGGCTGTGAGGTGACCATGGCCCCAGCATGGACTTGATCTGGAGGGGATGGTTAGGAAAATGAGGCATGGTAGGTAAAGATAGGACGTGAAACATCTGTGATTTAGAGAATGAAGAAGCCATGTAGTTGTTCTGTGACAGAAAAAAAAAATCACTATCACTGCAGATCCTTCTATTTCTATACAGATATGCAAGATTATTTAATACTAACAATAAAACATTAGGATAATAGACCTGAATAATAGTTTTCTAATTCTGTCAAGTAAAATACCACAGACTTGATGGCATCTCCACAACATCAAAATTAATTTTTTCACAGTTATGGATTCTAGAAGTCTCTGATCAAGGTGGAATTTATCAACCAGTTTGATTTCTCCTGAGTCTTCATTCCTTAGCTCGAAAATAAGGAATTTTCCCAGAATCCCTTCTGTCTTGTGTGTGTTTTAATTTCTTCTGAGAGCACTAGTTTTACTGAACTAAAGCCCCACATTTATGACCTCATTTATTCTCTATTATTATCACCTCTAATACCCTGTTACCAGATACGGTCACACTAGGCATTGGTAGTTTAAGATTGGAATTCCAGAAAATGAAACTTTAGCAATCTGAATTACTATTTTTTAAATTTATGAGGATGAATTAAGCCATGATATATAAAATGATATTTTATATATCTTTTCATATAGCTTTAAGCTTTACTAATAATTGTCTTATTGTAAAATAGACATAACTAAAATTTGGAAGTGAGGATGTGGCTTGGAGGTGTTTTTGTACACAGTTCTATTTTACTCAAAATATTTTGCATCCATTTTCTTACAAATGTCTCCAATTTGTCCTTTACAGCTGAATAGATGGTTATGCATTGTAAGAGTTGTTTGGTGGAATTTTTGGTTCTTCTATATAGAGTTTGTGTCACATGAAAATAATAATTTGAGTTCTTCCCTCCCTATATATAGAACTCAAATTATATACATATATATACACCTTTTATTTCCTTCTCTTGCCTGATTGCTCTGGTTAATGTCCCCAGTACTTTGTTGAATAGAAATGGTGAGAGTTGGCATCCCTTGCCTTGTTAGTGATTTTAGGGGGAATGTTTTTAGTTTTCCCCATATATTATGATATTGGCTGTTGAAGTGACTCCATGTACCACTTTAATTAAATGCCTGTTAGAATTCAGGCGGTAAGATTCAAGTTAAGAACTACAGAACATGGTGACCCACATCTCACATAAGCTAAACAAAGAAAATATTCTTAGCCAGAGAATATAACAAATATCTTAGTGAGAGAGATAAATACCTTAGTGAACAAATGAAAATTGATATTTTCCTGTCAGGCCAAAGGTTGCCCCGGACTCTTCCAGGATGATGGTAATTGGTGCATCACACACAGCTCTCAAATTTCCTGGGGGGAGGATGGAGAAATAAAGGTCAGAGACAGAAAACTGAGGTCAGGTGGAGCCCTCTGTCTCGCTGGGAGGAAAGGAACTGCTCCACCACCACACAGCATTTATTTATGCTCTCAGGAGGTTGATGTCAATTTTGGTCCCTCTGCCTAGCAACTTCATATGACTTGCCTGAGTGCTTCAAGTTATGGAAGCTGGAATAGCTTGTTTTCTGGGCTTACTTCTGACATGTGATTGACATCCAGATTTAGTCACTCCCTACAGGTAGTTTCTGTTGATTGGTGTGTGTCCTAAAAGTTTCTTGGACCTTTTTATTATAGGCATCAATTTTCTGTTTCAAGAATGTAGCCCAGTCCTGGTCTTAAAATGTATGATTGCTTATTAGACCCTTTCTAAGTCAGTTGGAATATGTTCCTTAATAATTGTTCTGGCTTGTATCTAGATGCTAAAACACACACACACACATGCACACACACAAACACACACACACAAACCTCATGTGCTAATAGGTGAGGTTTTTCAGAGGTGGCTGGATCTAGGGTGTGTGAATATAGATTATACGGTTGTGATAATTGAATTAGTCCATGGATAAGACTGACATAGTTCTGTTAATGAATAATGGGAAGACCCATCCCAGATATGGGGGGGCAACAACTAATAGGCTTATATCTTAGGTGGAATAAAAAGGAAAGGAAAGTTTCCTGCTGCTGCTGCTGCCGCCACCGCCTGCTCCTCATGCCATGGACTGCTTCCTCTCTGCCATGCTTCTCTGCCACGCAGCCTTGCTCTGGAGCCAGACTATGGACTGAAGCCTACAAGTCATGAGCTAAAATGAATCTTTCCTCCTTGTGGGTATCAAGTATTTTGTGCCAGCAATGAGAAAGTTAAAAAGAGATCTACACTGAAAACCAAGAGCAAAGGGGTCAACAAAATGATTTTAAAAGTCTTGAGTTGGGGCAAAAAGAAAGCTCCAGTAAAGTTGCAACCTATAAACATGGACCAGAGGAGAATTTGGTTATTGAAACTATTAGGAATAAAAAGCTAAGTACTTCAGAAAACAATAGAAATGATGGCCTGAGGAAATTATAAGAACCAGCAGGTCTCAGCCCTTTGCATTCAAAAATGAAAGACTTTGACTTGAGAAGAGAGCTGGGGCACCATGTTGCAGAATGGCAGCTGCCTAGGGAATCTGTTCCTTCAGATTGAGTTTCTAGCTCTCAACAGTTCAGACACTGGACCCCTTATATCCCCAAGAGAAAGAAACCTGGTTACTCCTGGCAGAAGGCCTTGGCATAATACACGTGGTTCTGGTTTTACGAACGTGCAGAACACAAGCATTGTGGGGTCAGGAAGTATTCCACTCAGGCTTGAGAAGAAGGCCTGGGAGTCTAGGCAGTGCACCCCTTCACTGTGTGAAGCTATGACTGTGAGCTGAAAGTGTAATAGAAACCTCAAAATGTTGGGAAAGCCAAGAGTATAGATAATCTAAGGAAAGTTGCAAGGAGTGAGCAAGGCTGGCCCAGTAGAGAAGCCATGAGAGCTACAACCATTAATAATGCCACAGGGATGGGGCCACCCAAGCTCTTTTGAGTTCACATCTTGCCACAGATTTGGAAGTTGAATAATAAAATTGAATGTTTGCCCTTCTGGATTTTGGTCTTGCTCTGTTCCTTTCCTTTCTATCCTCCTATTTCTATCTTTTGGAAGAGGAATCTTCATCTTGTGCCAACGGATGTGGGAAGTCTTTAGCTTTCTTTTCATTTTTGTAGGTGCTCACAGCTAAGAGTTTACCTTAAATCTGAAAGAAGACTTGAACTTTTCAGTAATGCTGAAGCTGCTAGGACTTTAGTATTTTTCAGAGATGGACTAAGTGTAGTTTGCATAAAAGGATGTGTATGAGTCTTTTGGGTGCCAGGAAGAGAATGTTGTGACTTCTATCTGGATGTCTCTGCGAAGTTTCATATATTCATAAGGGTGGATTTTCAGAGGTGACTGGATTTAAGATGTGTGACTGTAGATCACGGAGGTGTGATAATTGGATCAATCCATTGAATGCACTAGCATGGTTCTGCATGTGGCCGAATGGATTTACGGAAGACAGAAACTCTACCCGGGTGTGGATGGCACCAACAAATAGAACTGCAGCATGAATGCAGTGAAAGGGTCTGAAGGTTCACTGCTTTCTGCTTTCCATTCCATGGACTGTTTCTTCTCTGCCGTGCACCTCTGCCACGCTGCCCTGCCTTGGAGCCAGATGACAATGCACTGAAACCTCTACAAACTGGGAGCTAAAATAAGCCTTTCTCCTTTAACTTGTAGGTACTGGGCAGTTTGTCACAGGAATAAGAAAATTAACTAAAACACAAGTGATCTTCCTCTCAACCATATACTTACTGTTTTTTACTCAACCTTACACAGTAAATTGGTGAGGGTCTTGATTGCTACCCTAAAATAGCAGATGAATTTTCAAAACTATAAAAGTTTTTCTTTTTCCCTAAACTCATCCTTTGCCTCTTCTGCCTAGTCCTGGTTTATTATAAACTTTGAAGATTTCTTCCATCAAGGTTTACAATGGGATTTGGGGTCCTGCCTCAAGTTTTTGTAACCTACTGTTAGTATCTGTGGTAGATCTCATTATCAAATGCGTGGCTCTTAAGGTTGTTCCTTCTGTAACTCTGATTTGGTATTAGTGACTTTCAGAAGGCCTCTGATAAGCTATTTAAAAAATACAGATGTATTCTCCTTTTCTTGTATTACCTATTTGATCCTTTCAGAACTGACAGGCTTAATTGAATACCTTCCCTTTCCTTCTGAAATAGAAGTTACAAAATGCTCTATTCTCTTTCTATGGTTAGGGTTTTACATATCTAGTTAAGGTCTGCATGGGAGACTGCTTACTCCCTGTGCCTCTGGCCATTGTATTCTAGAGGAGCCACTGGCAACCCACTTTTTTTGTTGCTCTTTCAACCATTTATTTTTTTATTTACAATTTGTGTTCAGTGCAAATCAATTCCATAATGTGAGGAGTTACTATGAATCAAAGCCTAAATACACAAACACAATTTACAATCCAAACCAATGTGTAGCATTCAGATATGAAGCAAAATGGAGTATTCATTCACACACACAGGAGCTTGAGAGCTATTCGATCTGGTTGTTCCTGTGTAGATTTCTAAAGATAGGAAAGGAATGACTTGGATTGATACTAGATCATCACGGGAACAAACAGTTCAGGGTATGTCTTTAAAAAAAAAAAAGGTTTCTGTGTATCAAGTCATTTGTAAAAGACATGGCAAAAATCAAAGCTTAGGACCAATTCTAACTACCTAAAAATATTGAATGATAACAGAACGTGTTCCAAACGTGGCTACTGTGATCCATGGTTTAAAAAACAGTATTTACAGAAAAAGCACATAAGTTTTTGCAAGTTGAATGCAAGTCAGCTTCCAGCCTTCGCTTCCCAAATGCCTATTTAGTTTTGGCTCCTTTGCATATTTGCCTTTCTAATTTTACCTGAAAAACAGACTATTTTTAATTGCAAAACCTATTCAACATATACAGAAATTTAAAAGGCAGTATTTTGAACTCACTTGAGGTCAATACAAATCTACTCTTTGGAATCAGTTTAGTTAAATGAACCTGCTGCCTTTGTTGAGTGAAAATGGGGGCAGATGCCTACCATTTGACTTGGAAGGATTTACTTGATTTGGACTTGGGGGGGCTGGGTTCTATGACCTTTGCACTAACACATGTCAATTACTACATAGAAAGTCAGAGGTAACATCAAATCCAAAGCCACAGAGGGCAGAGAAGAGGAAAGAGTTCAGTCCCCAAGAAAACAATGACAGCTGAAAAATGCAAAACTTTATTTCAAAAATATGAGCATTAAATTAGTAGTGCTGAAACAACACATTGGGGAGTTACAGTAACACTTGCTAGATCCTTCTAGTGGACATATAAATAGCAGACAGGAGCTTCTTATATTACCTAACTGCTGTATGGCCTTTAATGAACCAAGTGAAAACTGAATCTCCATTCTGCATCTCATATTTTATTTCTAAATAAAATTTATTCTAGTTTACAAGGTACTGTTGTAAGCATCCGTATTTCTTAAGCCATTATTGAGGAAATCATGGTCAGTCTTGGATGTTCTTGCTCTCCATCTGGTACCCGCCCCCCAAAAGATCCAGCAGATTTAATATTGGCATTCATCATCTGTCAAACTCTTCACACGTCCTCGAAATGAATCAAATTTGGAATGCTCAACATTTTTTGCATCAATAAAATAAGGTGTGGAATTAGATTTCTCCCTCACCACCCTGGAAGAAGTGCAGTTGCCATTTGCACTGGGTTTACAAGATGGGAAAGTAGAGACGTTTCTTAGCCAGAGTATCCAACAGTGCAGATGTATAAGAGAAACTGACACCACAAGGAAACTGGCTGTTACATTCAGGGCACCACTGCCTGCCTTGGAGGTGGTATTATTTGGATTTGGGATAGAAGAGGTGTTCTGGGAGGTGTTACTTGAAGGTGGCACGGCAGCGGTTTGGTTGGAAGGAATCTACATGGGTAGGAGCAGCACCAGGAGCAGCAGCCCCAGCCCCATCCTGGCCACCATCGCTCTGCCCATGTCCCTTCCACTGGCATGTGGTGGAGCTAACTGGAGACCAGGTGCCTGGAAATCAGTCAGCTGCGGGGGGGTGCAGGCAAAGTTTGCCAGGCCACTTTTTAAAGAATACATTCTTTCTCATCAGAAGTTCAGTAGGAATAGGGAGCTGGATGTGATGGCACATGCCTGTAATTCCAGAGCTTGGAAGGTTGAGGCAGGAGGATCATTGTGAGTTTGAGGCCAACCTATGCCCCACCGACCAACCACAACAATCTGGTCTCCAGTGAAATTATTCTGACTTGTAGAAATGTGCTTGCAATGTTATAATTTCTCTCTCTCTCTCTCTCTCTCTCTCTCTCTCTCTCTCTCTCTCTCTCTCTCCTCTCCATGCTGGCCTCAAACTTACAAGTCCTCAGCCTTGTATGAGGACAAAGAGGTAGTTGGGAAAGGGAGCTATCAATTGGCCCAGAAGATAGAGTGAGATGTCCCATTTGAGGTGTTGCAGGGCATGCAGGGGTGTGGGTGTCTGCCAGTGAGGTGCTCTTCGGAGGCAGGCATCCATTAGGATTTCTGTGGCAGATACAATGGGCCTGTGAAACTTAGAAACCACAGCTATACAAACCAAAGAAGTATTCCCAAGTCTAGGGTCCAGGTACCGCATCGTAAAAACCTGGATGTAGGAGATTTCTCACCATTTCTCTTTCTTTTTATAAAATAAATTTAGCCAGGAAATGGTATTATAATTCAAAGACTCATTGTCTGGCAACCATTTCTGGTCTCCAAATTTATACTAAGGCCATACTCTGTTAAAGATTGGGCTCTGCTTTTGTTAAATAAGTTTCATTAAAAATGCCCATAAAGAGCTGAAAAGCATCCTATCATGAAGTCCTTCAGCGTATCTTCTGGGGCTCCCATGGTTAGTGCGAATTTACCAGCTAAAAGGTTGGAGTAGCAAAAGCCTGGGCTTTCTATAAATTCAGCCACTACTTAGAAGAAGAGGTTTAAGTGAATACGACTGCTGCAAAGGAGACACAGTGACGGAGCACGCTTGAGACAGCCCCAACTGGGATATGGAGCGAGGCCACGCAGACGCATGTGAACGATAAGGCGAGGAAGATAGCGCAATTTTTCCGGGGTCTGAATAGAGTAGCCGATACAGGCTGATCTGCTTCCCACCACATTTGAAGCATATTCCTGTCTGAGCAGTGAGAGAGAGGAGTCCAGGCCGTAGTAGACACACAGCTCTGATCCCCCACAGCGGGACTGGTCTGCTCCTGGCTTCTTTATCTTTCCCCCTCTCTGCATCGGAGGGCCTGTTTATGCAAGTGTGTTTCTACAATGCCCGCTCCAACCCTTCCCTCAACCCTGGTGCTGGAGTTCAGCTCATACTGCAGACCATGGAGGATGAGGCTTTGTATTTCCCCTTAGGGAGGCCCTGGGAGGAAACACCTGCTAAGTCAAGACAAAAGTCAGGCCAGAGAAGACACAGTTGCTGATTGCCCATCAGCAAGCACAGAGCCAGTGCTTTTAGTGAATGTTTCTTACCGAGCACTGTGTAGGGACCTTAGGGCAGGTCCACAGTGCTCCCTGACAGTCATAGAGAATACAATTCCCATCGGCAGAGATCTCAGGTCCCAGCTGATTGCTTTTGCTCATCTGGTCACAGTTTCTATTCACTGTTTGAATAACTGGTTTTTGGTTTCTTTTTTTGTTTTGTTTTGTTCCTTGCATTGTCAGGGACCAACACAGACCCTCAGCACAGTCAGTAAACACTCTACCATTGAGCTAAAGTCTCTGCACTGAAAAAGTATCAGCAAAGGATATTGTACAGTTTTCTAGTTGATCATGCTGAATAGATAAAGTTATTCCATATTACTCCACCAGGGATGGAATTATTCTAATTTTCTATTTTACTTACACTTACTTATAACTTTTGCAATGCTGAATATCAATGCCAGGACCTTATGCATGATAGGCAGGTGTTCTACCAGTGAACTATATAATCACTCTCTGCTATTTTCAAATGTACTTAAAAAGACTTTCCATAAATACCATGCTAAATCTCATCCTTTTCCTTTCACAATTCAGAAGAGCACTTTTGATAATGGTCATGTTTCTCTTGACAGCTGAGTGTGAATCTGATACTTGAAATCTAGAGCAATTCTATAGTCTCATGTGAACCCGAGGCTACTGTCCTTGGTGCAGGCGGACTGCCCATGGTGTCCCTATCTCAAGGTATTCTTGTCACAACATATTGTCTCTAAGAGGAATAGGGCTCTTGAAAATGAAGTTTCTGCTGTGTAAAAGAGAGCTGCCATGTGTGCGTGTGTGTGTGTGTGTGTGTGTGTGTGTGTGATTTCAGCACTAGCTCCATCTAAAGTTTCAAGTTAATGCTACCTGGCAGAGCCTCAGATCCTTAACTGCTGATATCGTGATAAGAAAGGAGGTAGCACATGAAAATATACTAACATCACTATTTCTTAGGGAAGTACAAATTAAAACTACAACACAGTACTGTACACTGGCTATGATGATGGTCACCATCACATAAACAGATAAAAAGTGGTGGGAGAATGTTAAAGTAAAACCCTCATATGTTGCTTCAGGGGGTTAGTGTCCACACAGCACCTGAGTCTCTCTCATCCTCCTTAAACTGTCTTGGAGCATGGATTTTGAATTGGCCTGCAATATCTGTGCACTCCAGCATCAGGAAATTCCAAGCAAGAACAACAGATCATCTTGGGGGCAAAAAAAAGAATTAGTTACTGCAAAGCCTGACTCAGTAGAGAGAGAGCCCGACGCTTAGAACTCCTGTGATCATGGAGAGGTCAAAGACAAGGTTTCATCTCACTGTGGAGAAAATTTTGTTATTCCCCTTGCAGCCATGGAGACCTGCTTCTGATATTCAGCAGAGAAGCACATTTCTCAGAGACAGTCTGGAATTAGTAGGTTGAGGGAAGGTGACCTCATTCTTGGAGCTGGCCAGTAAATGTAAATCTGGAAACAATGGACCCAGTGACCAACAGGAAACTCTCAGTCTACGTGTCTTAGACTCAGGTGAAGACTCTGAACTGCACCTGGGCAACATTAACCTCCTCCTTCCACATTCATCGAAAAAACTGAATCACAGGAACTGATTAACACAATTGGGTTTTTTTGTTTGTTTGTTTTTATTTTTTTATTTTAAAAATAAAAGAACGAAAACATATTTAAAAACAGACAGTCACAAAGTAGCACAAGAATAATACAATCAGAACTGAATTACAGACAAGGTGACCAGGAATTAACAATGGCTGGTGTATTGCATATTGATAATTTTGAAGTGTATACTCAGGAAAACAAATATAGACATGCAAGACCAATCAAACAACTAATCATTAACTGTTCCTTACAATAAAGCAACATGATTTACACAATTGTTGACATGCCCATAGAGAGAAGATTTTAACAATGCATCAGGGAAAAGGAGAAGATATTTTCACAGCTACGAGTGTTAGGAGAACAGATAATGATCAAAAAGATGATAAGAATTCATCTTTTAAATTAGGTTCAGTCCCAGACAGTTCAGCTGTGACAACACAGAGCAGGGAGAACAAAAGGCAGATTTTAGTCTCACTTCTCTCTCCATGTTAAGCACCGTGTAAGTGCCGGTGTTGCCATGATAGGTGAGGCAGTAATAGTCAGCCTCATCCTCAGCCTGAAGTCCGGAGATGAGCAAAAGTCCTGCATTGGCTGAGCTGTCTTTGGATCCAGAGAAGCGGCTGGGAACCCCAGAGCCCTGGTATTTATCTGAGTCTGAGTAGTATCTCAGTAGAAATTGGGGATGGCTCCCTGACATTTGCTGGTACCAGGAAATGTGGTAGCCAGAAACTACAAAACCACTGCTCAGGGTGCAGGTGAGTCTGGCATTTGCTCCAGGAGATGCAGAGAGGGAGGGTGGTTGAGTCAGCACAGGCTGGGAGAAGGAGCCTGTGAACAGACATATTCATGAGCAAAGACAAAGTTGAGCTTCTTCAAGATCCTAGCCAAAGGAGGTTGATTTGGGTTGGCTGAGTTGTCCTTGATATATTGATATATGGGGCCAGTACCTACCTGTGCAGTAAAAGAGGAGCAGGAGGAGAAGAGGGGTCCAATCCATGGTGGACATAGGACTAGGAGCCCACAGTGGGACTGGGCTGTCCCAGACCTTCTTTTCTTTCCCATCCTATGAAGAGGAAGGGTTGTTCATGCAAATATGTTTTCATCATAACTATTCAAACCTCTCCCTGAGCCTTGATGCTGGAACTTAGATCACAGTGGAGACTGAGGAGGTTGAAGATTTGCTTTCCCACTGGGGGAGCCCTGAGAAGAAGCACTTGTCTGATGCGAAAAGATAAATATCTCTGTTCAGAGGACTTTGCAGGTTAGAGAGGATACAACTGCTGAGTTCCCATTAGTAAACATAGGATCCAGGGGAAGGTCAGGGCTCTTTCAGTGAATGGTCCTTCTTAAGCAGCTATGTATGGAAGAAAGGCAATCTCCACAGTGCCCCCATCTGGTCACATGACGCACCTTTCCCCGTGGTACAGAGATCTGGCCTTCTAGCTAACTGACTTCTACCTCTTCCCAGCCCACTGTGTCTACCCTCCCATCCATAACCTAGGGCTTATATGTTTCGATTTGGATGCTCTTTGATTTATTACTGATTTCTCACTTCCAGAAGAAATCTTGGCCTGTGGTAGGTATAAGAATGTGCATGAATGAAAATGTAATGTATTAGCTCTCCCACAAAAAATTGGCATAAAAACATACCATTTTCTTTATGCATACTTTAGTAAGACAAATGTGTTTAGTGTTTCACAGACTTTTTTGTTAAGTGTATGTATCCCAAGTATTGTCACGTGAATTTACTTATGTTTTAATGTCCCGTGTTCTGTTATTTGAATTATTGAAGCCATTGATAAGTGAAGGGGGCAAAATCAGTGAATCCTAAGGTTTGCAACTGTCGGTCTCCCACTGTGCTATCTCATTATGACATGAAGTCCAGCCTGGGCCAAATACCCTCAGGTTCTCAGACACCAGCCCTGCTCAGCCGCTCCCAGTGTGAATGTGTTTGTTCTGGAACAGTTAAAATTAAAACAAGCGACAAGGATGAGGCAGTTCCGTGGGCTTCCAAAAAGCTGTAATAAGGCCAACTGGCTGCGTATTGAGCTTTATAAGGAATTCTAGACTTGTTATGAGGCTGCTTCAGTGAAGCTATTCTGTTGGGTCTTATAGCTTCAGCATTACGCACTCTGTCAAATTTCAAGGCTCTAATCTGTCTGGACAGAAGACAATGGGAAGAAGCAATTCAAAACACCATGAAGTTTTGGTTCTTACAGAGAATCTCAGAGGTCTAATGCTGCTGCTTTTGACAGCTTTACACACATTTTCTCACTGATGCGTGGTTGATAAGGTTGGGCGAATCTTCGCGCCATCATTCCACAACTGTTTCTCGGGGCTCCTCTTTTCAATAAAATCTTCATATTCAAGGTCAAGTTTTCCATCATGAATTATTGGGTACTTGTTTTACATCCCTCTTTGTAGATTATTCCAAATCTACCAAAATTGTCAGTTAGTTTCTTTGTGGTGGTAACAATTTCTTCTCTTTGTACCTTAGTGCCAACATCCAGGAAATGAGTATCTGATAAAACCACCAGAAAGAGCCAACTGCCTAAATTTGCAGTTTTCTCTTTCCCTAATTCTCTAGATTTTCTTTTGGATTACCTGAGTGGCACTGAGTGAAGAGGAACGGTCTTGAGCTGCACATAAAATATATGATGTAGTTAGTGTATACAAGTAACAAATCTTTTACATTTTTATTATAACATTTTAAAAGAGAGTAGCAGAAGAAATAATTTGAAGAGTCATAGGCAATGTATTACTGTTGGCTGAAAGTAAGTAAATAGGAAAACTTATATGTCTGTTTAATAAAAATAAATGCCTGTTTTCACAAACACAAATACACACACACACACACACA
>PVLD010009785.1:0-74751 GCA_004027595.1 Dinomys branickii | reverse complement strand
CATACATTTTTGTCTTTTTCTTTTCTCCTTTCCTTCGTCCCATCCGTTCTCTGTTTTTGAACAGATTTCCTTCATGACTTTTAGTTTATATTCCCACCCTCGGGTTCTTACACCAGTGATATAATACGTTGCCTGCACATGTATCGCTGATTTATTTCACTTATGAGTATGGACTCCAGTTTTGTCCACTTGCCTACATTGTTAACATTCTTGAGGTGAGAATTAATCTAGTCATTTCAGACTTTGTCAAATACGTCCATCATACTGAACAGTATATGCACCACCGTTTTGTCAGAAACAAACTACAAGTTTCAGTACATTCTCCATTTACAGTTGTATGGGACTTAAAGAGTAAGGAAGTGTTTGCCCAGGGAGAAATATGTTCCACAAGAACCCTGGTGCTACATTTTCTTCTCTTTTTTCCTTTTGGCCAAAGACCACGGGACTGGAACACAGCTCTGGAATCTAAGATCATGTGGTGCGGGACCAGTGCTTGGGCCTCCTTAGTGCCATCTCACCTAGCAAGTAAGAGCCCGAGAAGGCAGAGTAGCCTGTGGAAAACAGTTGGTCCTGACTGTAAAAAGTGATCTTTATGGATGTTAGTGACAGGGAATGTGGCCCTGTTCCTGGGCTGGGACAGGAGGTACCGCTAGGGATGGTGTGAGTGAGCGTGTGTGAGGGCTGTTTATTACTTGGTTAGAGTTTGTGGGTTCTTTCTACCACCAATTTTGTTTTGATTTTGAGACAGGGTCTTGCTATGTAGTTCAGGCTGGCTTTGGGCCCTCTATGTAGCCTGGGCTGGCCTCAAACTTGTGATCTTCCTGCCTCAGCCTGCAAGTGCTTCTACCACCAGTTTCATCCTTTATTCTAAAAAAAGACTAAACCAGGCATGGTTGTGCACGCCCATAAGCCCAGCACTTGGATGGCTGAGGGAGGAGGATCGCTGTGAGCTGGAAACCAGAGTGGGCTGCATAGTGACCTGTAGATCAGCCTGGACTACATAGTGAGACACATCTCACACACACACACACACACACACACACACAAAGGATGTAATATAAAAATTTAGAAAAGAATAAAGAGAAAACTACTTATTCTTCATCTTATCTTGCAGATGAAACCATTTGTTGTGTTTATGGAATGACTGAGTAAATACCTTTATTTTTTTCCTTTGATACTTGAGGTAATGTTATATGTTTAATTTTTTGTTTGTTTTGAGACAGGGTCTTACTGTGTAGTTCCGGCTGGCCCGCAATTCACTTTGTAGCCCAGGTTGGCCTCAAACTTGTGATCCTCCTGGCTCAGTCTTGCAAGTGCTGGGATTACACATAGGCACCACCATACCTGGCTGTTAGGTTTTGTTCTTTTGAATTATGAGATTTAAGCATGTAGCTATTTATAAAAGATAGGTGTCATTCTTAAAAACTTGATAATAAAATTCAAACCTAAAGCTGGGTGTGGTAGCACACACCTGTAGTCCCAGCACTTAGGAGGCTGAGGCAGGAGGATTGTTATGAATTCGAGACCAGCCTGGACTACATAGTGAGACCCTGTCTCAAAACAAAAGAAAAATAAAAACTTCAAATCTACACAAAGGTGGAGAGAGAATGGAATGAATGAATCATCGGGTACTGAATTACAGTTATGGTAATTGTCTTTTGTGGTTAATATTTCAGCTAGACCTGTATTCACTCCCATAATTCTGTGTTCTTGTTTTGTGATGTGGCTATAAAGCATTTTTATCCTTTTCATAAATTATAAAAAGATGTTTATTTGTATTGGTGTTAGGTTTGTCCACAAATATTCATGTTCTTTATTGGAAATAGGAAAAAGGTTTCCAAAAGGATATTTATTTTCACTAACAACAATTACTGAGTAAACTACAAAAATAAGATGACTGCTGGGCGTGGTGGCACACGCCTGTAATCCCAGCACTCTGAGGCTGAGGAGGCTGAGGCAGGAGGATTGTTGCGAATTGGAGACGGGCCTGGGCTACAAAGGGAGCTCAAGGCCAACCTGAACTACAGAGCGAGACCCTGTCTCAAAAAGGCCAAAAAAAAAAAAAAAGAACAAGATGTCCTTGCACTCTAATGTTTCTTTTTCTGGTGCCAGGCTTGAACCCAGGACCTCTTGATGCTAGACAAGTGCTTTTATCACTGAGCCATAGCCACCACTCTTGTTTTGGATTTTATTTTGAGACAGAGTTTTGCTTAGTTGCCCAGCCTTGAACTTGGAAGCCTCGTACCTCAGCCTCCAGAATAGTTGGTAATGCGCCACCATAGTCATGGGGTTTTTTGGGCTTTTTGAGACAGGTCTCATTTTGTAGTTCAGGCTGGCCTTGGACTCACTGCAATCCTGCCTCAACCACCTGAGTGCTGGGATTATAGGTGTGCTCCTTACCCAGCTTTTTTTTTTTTTTTTTACTTTTTTTCCCTGTTTAACTTTGAAGTAAGTGGATGCATTGTAACAAACATGTTTAGAACATTCATGGTGTCACGGCTTTTACAGAGTGCTGAAAAATACACTTTTAAAAATATGGATGAAGAACCTGAAAGAACTAAGCGATGGGAAGGAGGCTATGAGAGAACTTGGTAAGTGTGGCATTCTGGCCCCTTTTCTTCTTTTGGATATAATCTTTTTCTGTTTGCATCTTTATTACAATTACTTTATATGTGTGAAAATCACCCACTTCCAGTGTATAATTCAGTTTTTAGAAAATTTACTTGAGTTGTGCAACCATTATTATAAACCAGTTTACCAGTTTTAAGAACACTTTCTTTTTTGATTTTTTGAGACATGGTCTCACTATGCAGTTCAGGCTGGCCTTGAGATAGTTATGTAGCCCAGGCTGGCCTTAAACTCATGCTGATCTTCCTGCCTCAGCCTCCTTGGTGCTGGGATTACAGGTGTGCACCATCTCGCCCAGCTCAATTGTAAGAACGCTTTAACCATTCCACTATAGTCCTTCATGAATACTTACAATTAATTCCATTTTCACTGCCTATGGACATCCACTAATCTATGTTCTGTTTATTATAGATTTGCCCTTTCTGAATATTTCTCATAAATGTACTTACATACTGCTTCCAGGCCCATCCATGTTGTAAAGTATATGAATGCTTTGTTCCTTTGTTTTTCCTTTGAGATGGGGGCTTACTATATTGTCAGGCTGAGCTTGAACTTACAGTTTTCTTGCTTTAGCCTTGAAAGTAGCTGAATTAGTTCTGTGTGTGATGATGGGGAGGGGGTGGTAAGACAGGGCATGCTTTACCACTGCACTACATCCCCTGTACTTTTCCTTTTTTATTTTGAAATTAATGTCTGAGTTGCCCGGGCTGGCCTTGAACTTTTGAGCCTTCTGCTTCAGCCTCCCAAGTAGCTGCGGTTACAGGCATGTGCCGCCATACCAAGCTTGTTTTTTAAATTTCTGAATAGTATTCCATTATATTGTCATAACACGTTTTGGTTTATCAGTTCACCAGTTGGCAGACATTTAGGTTGTTTATAGTTTTTGGCCATTATACTGTGAACACACATGTACAAATGTCTACAGACATCTTTATTTCTTAGGTTAATTATTTTTAGCTTACGTTTTAAATCATCATTACTTATAGGGAAATTCTTAAAGAAGATGAGTCTGGCTCACTTAAAGCTACGATAGAAGATATTCTTTTCAAGGCAAAGAGAAAAAGGTAGGTAGATTCTTCCTAAGTGTGTTGTGAATGGAAACAGCATCCAGAGCCTGTGTGCCTACCTGTAACTATCCTTAGTACTTCATTTCCACTGTGATTCGGGGAAACTGACCATAGTTGCCTGAATAGGCAGAAAGAACTGGTAGCATAATCAGGTTCAGGAACTACCTACAATCCCTATAATTATTATATCTCAAAAGTTAATAATTGACTTCACTAAAAACTGCAGATTTTTTTTCCCCCTTTTTGAGACAGGGTTTCACTATACAGTTCAGGCTGACTTTGAACTCACTTTGTGGCCCAGGCAGGCCTCAAACTCACAGCAATCCTCCTTCCTTATCCTCCCAAGTGCTTGGATTATAGGCGTGTGTCACCACACCTGGCCAAAAATTGCAGATTATTTGGTAAGCTGTATTGACTTTTTGGATAGCATATGGTATTCATTGAAATGTTGTTTAATTTTAACAGAGTATTTGAACACCATGGACAAGTTCGACTTGGAATGGTATGTTATCTTTTTCTTTTACTGATACAGAACTAGTGTGGATTGACTAGAGAAACATTCTGGCCTGACAGAATGAGTAATAGTAAAACAACAAACTTTTTAAAAGAATATATTAAGGCTATGCTCACAGTGTGTGAATGTTGGATGCCGTTTTCACTTCTTCATGTAAAGTAGAGCTGAAAATGGTTCCCCTCCCTTTTGGTAGATGCGCCACCTTTACATGGTGGTGGACGGATCGAGGACGATGGAAGACCAAGATTTAAAGCCTAATAGACTGACGTGTACACTAAAGGTACAGTAAGGTCATTTAAAAGTCATTACATATATGCTAAATGCAAGGGGGAAATGCAGTAAAATTCTTTCCTAGTTAATATAAGTGACAACCAAGACAAATGCTGCTGTACAATTTAAGAAAATAATAAACCTCTACTGCTAATCATGTAGGTCGGATTTCTGCCTTCCTGTCCCAAGTCAGGGTCGTGTTTTGTCACGTTCCTTTATTCTCTGTCACTTACGTGAATACGTCTTCTCAGCTTACACACATCATCATAGTGCTCCTGATTCGGGAAGCCCCACCCTCCACCTTCCTGGCCTCCCATCCCAGTCCTCACTGGGTTTTTCCTCATTACCATCATTTTTGGCCTGTTTTTCTTTTTGAGTTGGGATCTTCACTGGCCGTGAACTCCTGGCCACATAAGAGATTCTCCTGGCTCAACTTTCTAAGCTGCTGGAATGGAAGGTGCTTGCCACTGTGCTTACTCCTAGTTCATTGAAGCTGGGCATGGTGGCAAATGCCTGTCATCCCAGCACTCTGGAGACTGAAGCAGGAGGATTGCAAGTTTGAGCCCATCCTGACAACTTAGTGACTTAGCGAGACCTTGTCTCGAAATCAAGAGTGTGGGGATGTAGCTCGGTAATAAGGCTTTGGATTCAATCTCTAGGACCACAAAACAAAATCAACTCTAAAAAACCTAGCTCATTCCTGTCTGATCACCGGTCATTTCAAAATATAGTTTTTACTATTTCATATTTTTGCAACTGAACATTTTTTTGAAAATCTGTCAGCTTAGATATCATGACATGGGCTGGGAGTATAACATAGCACAGGTGCTTTCCTAGCTTGTGCAGAGGCCTGGGTTCCATTCCTAACAGCTGAAAAAGAAAAAAGAACAAAGCAGGAGGTGAGAAGTGATCCTTGATAAAAACATAATTGTACTTGTCTGTGTAGTTGTTGTTTGCCCTTATGTAATATTTCTTTTTGTTCTTTTGAAACAGTTGTTGGAGTACTTCGTAGAAGAGTATTTTGATCAAAATCCTATCAGTCAGGTATGTAGATAAATGATAGGAGTCATAATTGCAGTACCATTTTGCTGTCAAATGTACTGTAGCTTGTTTTTTAAAATTAGGACATGCATGCTGTCAGTTGCTAAGTGATCCAGATTGTATATTCTTTTTGGCAAAAAGATTGTATATTCATTTAGCAAAAAGCAAAATAGCTGAAAGTTTAGCAGTATGTAGTAAAGTCAGAGCTAAATGTATTTGTTCAAAAATACCATGAGGGAAAGTTTCTTGTGTGTTGCTTATTTCTTTTGTAAGTGTACTAATTTATTTTACATAAATTTTTATCCAGAGGAATTAATTTGTTACATGAAATTAATAATCATTTTTGTTTTTATTTTGAGATTGGAATAATTGTAACTAAGAGTAAGAGAGCTGAAAAGCTGACTGAACTCTCAGGTATGCATCAAATTACCTTCCTGGACTCAGGCACTTGGCTTTAATTACTCATACTTGTGACCCTGTTCCCGTGTGCACCTAGTAAGTAGAGTGGGGCCTCCCTCTGTGCTTTTTAGGTGAAACAACTCTTGGAGTCTAAGATTAACTGCTTTAAAGGGAGTTCTGTACAAGGTTGAATAGTATTACTGTGAATGTGAATCTGTTTCTTTAAGATATGTACTGTCTTTTCTGAAAATACTAAGGTAGTCTTACTGAAACCATTCATAAAATCCGCATAATCTTTAATTTACATTTTCAAAAAGTTAAACTGAATTTAACTTAAAAGTTAAATTGAATTTAAAGAGTACATGTATAAAAATAGAATTATAGCTGCTGGTAATGAATCCACATTTCTACTTGTATAACAGCTAACTGAATGTTAGCCTCTTCAAAGATAATAATGGCCGGGCGTGGTAGCGCAGGCCTATAATCCCAGCATTCGGCAGGGTGAGTCAGGAGAATCCCTGTGAGTTTGAGGCCAGCCTGGGCTATAAGTGAGTTCAAGGCCAGCCTGAACTGCATAGTGAAACCCTGTTTCAAAAAGACCAAAAAAAAAAAAAAAAAGGCAGTTTTTATTTTCTTTCCTATGTGTGCTACTACAAACTGACATCATTAATTCCATTTTAGTTTTTGTAAAATAGCTGTATCTTAAATCTGGCTTTCTTTGTACAGTAGAAGGAAAATGATGCAATTTGTTTACTAATAGTTTTTCTCTGTTGCAGTAAGGTGTAAGATGTTGTTCACCTGGGTTGATCCAAGAAATTCAGTTGCAAGAAAAGAGAACAGTCTGGCCTGGGAGTGTAGCTCAGGAATGCCCTGGGTTCAGTCTGTAGCACGAGGGGCGGGGCTGTCACTAGCTTACCGCAGCTTGCACACAACGGGCCTCTGTGCCCCTGCAGGCTGCGCTGACGCATGTAGTCGTTGTTTCTAGGTATCCTGGCCAGCCTGGCCTTGTCTGGCTTCAGCCCTTGGTCAGGGCTGTGAGATGAAAACGTGTCTCACAGCAGCCATAAATCTGCATGGCCCTTGTCCAGCTGTAGTCAGGTGCAGAGGGACTTTGGTCTTACAGTCTGCACACCCATGAGCTGGGGAATGAGGAGTTTGGCCCCTGTCTGGAGTCACGGTCCTGTGCCCAGAGCGGAATGGCAGAAGGATGGCTGCTGGCTGAGCATGGCGTGGGCCAAACAGGATGATTACGTAATGGTGGCGGGAGTTTCCCACTTCTCTCTCCACTTTCCTGACCCAAATACAGAGGAATTTTGTGTGCTGCTGAGGTCATATGTATGGAGATTAAGGCTCATCTGGAGGCAGATGTGGTGGGCATGCCTACAATCCCAGCTACTTGGGTGGCTGAGGCAGGAGGATCTTGAGATCAAGATCAGCTTAGACTGAGAGCAAGTTCAAGACTAGATAATGAGACAGTGAAACCTCTTCTCAAAAAAGGAAAAATAAAGAAAGGAAAAGCCCTTACAGTTAAATTTTAATATACATCGAGTGGAGTGTGGATTGGTTACTCCAGCTTATCGGTCACTTGCCATGTATGTCACTTACTCTGAAGGATCTGGCAGTTTCTCCTCCCTTCGTTTATTCTGCTTTGCGTGGTACAGGCTTTTCAGTAATAACACACAGTGGGCTGCTGCGTGAGCGCTGTGGGCTCACCCCTAGTGCTATGAGCAGTCTTTTCAGGTGTTACTTCAGTTAAGCCTGGATGTTACGGAAGGGAATGCAGCTGTGCTTCTTTGTAGAAGCTCCCTTTAGCAGGTCTTGCCAAGCTCTTATTTTCTTACCCCCCCAAAAATATTGAAAATTTCAGACATTTTCACATCAATGAATATTTTGCTTCAGTTATGTCAGTTTCTGTCTCACTGTTCTGGTCCATGCTTCTCTACATAAAAATACAACCTTTTATATTAATAACCTTTCCAAAATTATTTAAAATAGCAGTTACATTGAGCCTGAGTAGCAGAAAACACATAACACAGTTGAAGCAATACCCTAGGAAGAACCATTCGTAGGTGCGCACAGGGACAGGAAGTGACAGCTGTGTCACACATACTGTCCTGTCAGTGCTAGCAAGACACATGCTGATTTCAGAGATATGAAAATAGGGGGCCAGGGATACAGCGCAGTGGCATGAGAGTCTGCCCGGCAACCACAAGGTCCTGAGTTCAATTCCCGGTACCAAAAAAAAAACCAAACAAACTGGTTTTATATTTTTCTTGGGGCCAGAGGAGTGACTCAGTAGCGTGGCGCCTGTCCAGCAAGTGAGCTCTTGAGTTCAGTTCCCAGCACTGCCCCCCCCATTTTTTCCTTTTGAGTTGGATGTGGTGGTGTGTGCCAGCATGGCCCGCCAAAAATATATTCCCTTTGAAAATGATGAAATGTGGGAATGTGAAGAATGCAGTTATGTAGTATAAAGTTAGTATTATTGTTAAATGTGTACGGTACTGCATATAAAAATAAATTGTTTACATTTTTAATATGGAGATTATCAAATATTCCTGACAGGATGGTGACTAGATAAAAACATAAATTGAAGACATTCCGTGCTTCAATATCATGGGTCTTTAGGGCCAGGGATATGTAGCTCAGTGGTATAGCGCCTGCCTGGCAAGAGCGAAGGCCCTAAGTTCGATTGCTGGTACCGAAGAAGAAAAAGAGAGAAAAAAAGATATGTAAATTTTGGAAGAAGCATACATTTTCTTCCCTCCCTCCCGCCCTCCCTCCCGCCCTGTCTTCCTCCCTTCCTCTCATCTTTCTTTCTTTTTTAGAGGGTAAACATAGGAACATTTATTGGGAAAGAGGTGTAGAGAATAGGAACAGCTCCTGAGCGACAAGAGGGGCCCCAAATGGGTTGCCCAACATTTTCATGTTGTATGTATGGCATTTTTGTGGCATTTTATTCAAAGTAAATTGTTCCATTTAATTTAAGGAAACCCGAGGAAACACATAACGTCTTTGAAGAAAGCTGTAGATATGACCTGTCATGGAGAGCCATCCCTTTATAATTCTTTAAGCATGGCCATGCAGACTCTAAAGTTAGTATTTTCCATTTCTTACTGAAAGTTGGTTTAGAATTTTTTTTGAATGAATTGAAATGATAATATGTTAATAAGAGTCTCCATAAAGCCAGTTATAACAAAATAGGTAAGTAGGAAAACCAGCTGTGTGTGGTGGTGCACATCTATACTCCCAGCACTCTGAGAGGCTGAGGCAGGAGGATTGCAAGTTTGAGCCCAGGCTGGACAACTTAGCAGGGTCCTGTCTCACAGAAGGAGGTGTGGGTTGCGCTGAGGCTATGGCTCAGTGGAGGGGCCTGGGCTCATCTCAGTGCAGTACTGCTGAAGGGGTGCAGGCGTTATATATGGCATTTAGTGTGGTACAATGAGAGTTGGTTGTATCTTCATTGACATTTATTAGCTTGTTTGGTAATATATCTGCAAATAATAGTGCATTTTTCCTGCAAGTCCAACTGTGGGTTGTGGCAAAACCCCAAAGAAAATAGTGTACATAAAGCTCATACATTTTGTCTCTGTATAGGCCGTCCTGCTTTAGGCCTTATGCCTTTATATGGTAGGCTTTTAGCTTTGAAGTAGGTGAGTAGGTAACACAAATTATAACAGCCAGCACTCCAGCAGTACCTACAGGTGTGAGTGGTGAGGACAATGGAACTGATAACTGACGGGTAACCTCGCTCCAGAAATTGTAGAAGTCCCCTCCTAGCACAGGAGAAACATCTCACACACCTTCATCCTGGAGTCATCATTTAGCTAAGTGGTCCGCAAGGGAAAAAATCTGATTATTAAGACTAAAACATCAGGAGAGTAAACTGCAGTCTTTGAGAAGTGCGTTTACTGTACCTTCCTGACTCCTACTGTGTGATGTTTCTCATGTACACTTTAGACTTTATATGAAATAAACCTACTAGAGTAAGCTTCACAATGTCAGGAACCTGGCCAGCATCATTTATCATTCTGGCCCCAGAACTGGAGAGAACTCTGTATTTCCGTGAATACTTTTTTTTAAAAGTATATAACTGTAGCTCATTTTCTGAAAAATGTATATTGGAGCTGGGGCTGTAGCTATGTGGTAGAGCACTTGCCTGTCATGCACAAGGCTCCATCACCAGTGGTGGGAAAGAGAAAAAAGAAAAAATGTAAAGTGTTTAAAACGTACTCAGTTCATTCCCCTGCAATGTTGAAACAAATGAGATCTTCTATAGTCCAAATGTGCAAACCATGTGTACTGTTCCTTCTAGATACATTTGTTTGAGGGTAAAATTTGCTGTAACTAATTGGAGTGCATTTTATCTTTTCTTTAGACACATGCCTGGACATACAAGTAGAGAAGTCCTCATCATCTTTAGCAGCCTTACAACTTGTGATCCATCCAATATTTATGATCTGATTAAGGTAGGACCAGTTCATCAAAACTGAAGTTACAGCAGAGTATGGTAGCACATACCTGTAATACTAGCACTCTGGAAGGCTGAGGCAGGAGGATTACAGGTTCAAGCTCAGCCTTGGCAATTTAGTGGTTTAGCAAGACCCTGTCTCATAATACATACTTTTGGCAGACGTGGTGTCAAGTACTGGTAGTGCTAGCATTCTGAGGCTGAGGCAAGAGGACTGCCGTAAGTGTTAGTCCAGCCTGGGCTACATAGTGAGCTGAAGGCCAGGCTGAACTTTACAAAGCAAGACCCTATTTCAAAAAAAACACAACTTCCTGAAGAAAGGGAGGAGGGCCGGGTGTTGTGGCGTACACCTGTAATCCCAGTGCTTGGGAGGCTGAGGCCGGAGGATTGTTGCACGTTCAAGGCCAGCCTGGGCTAAAAAGTGAGCTCAAGGGCCAGAGATATAGCTCAATGGCGCAAGCACTTGCCTGGCAAACAGAAGGTCCTGAGTTTGATTCCTGGTACCAAAAAAAAAGAAAAAAAGCTCAAGGTCAGCCTGAACTGCATAGTGAGACCCTGTCTAAGACAAAAGAAAGGGGGAGGGGAGCCGGGCGGGGTGGCACATGCCTATAATCCCAGCACTCTGGGGACTGAGGCATGAGAAGTGCCATGAGTTTGAAACCAGCCTGGGCTGCATAGTAAGTTCAAACCCAGCCTGAACTATATAGCAAGACCCTCTCTCAAAAAAAAAAGAAGGGGTGGGGAGATGAAAGGGGAGGAATAAAGGAATTAAAATGTGTTATGTACAGTACCGTCTCCACACAAGGAATATAAACATTATGACTGCATTCATGTACTAATAAAGTAATTTTTAAAGTGCTGTAAAAAGTAAAAATTTTCTAAAAGGGAGGCCAGGGTGTAGCTCAGTGTAAGGGTCCTGGGTCTAATCCCTGGTGTCCCAAAAAACAAAAATTAAAGCTCTAAAAGTGAATTCTGTAGAGAATTTATGAATAGTTTCAGAACATTATTTTTCAAGTACATTAATTCTTAATTAAATATTTTTCTTTTTTTCTTAATACTTCCTTGACCTGGATTTGACAAAGACCCTGAAAGCGGCTAAAATCCGAGTGTCCGTCATTGGGCTGTCCGCGGAGGTTCGGGTGTGCACTGTGCTCGCGCGGGAGACCGGCGGTGAGTGTCCGCTGACCTCGCTATTCTGTGTCGTCCTCCTGTGGGGTCACTCACTAAACTGGGCTGTCTTAAGCCACTCAATCTAAATCATGTCACCGCATAGCCTAGCATTTGGAGTCGTCTTTTGTTATTTATTTTTATGTTTTTAGAATACACACCTTCATTACATGAGCTAAGCCAGGAGGGAAGGTTTGTTTGCCTTTCGGGCCTTATTTTCCTCAGACAGAACTCCAGCTCCTTGCCCTGCAGCGCACAGCTATCTGCTCAGCCACACTGGCCGGGTCTGGATGCGATGCAGGCAAGAAGCTTCCCCTGTGGGCCTGCACCTCCGGAAGGCGGTTTTCCTTTCTTCGCACTTCTTCTGAATCTTCTTTGGTCGCTTTTTGTTTACAATCTCTTCCTCCTCGGGAGTCAGCTTGGCCCCCTTTTTGCGGCCTGGGCAGTGCATGGTGGGATCCCCGCCACTGTCGGCAGGGCGCGCTGTCAGTGAGCACAGTGCAATTCTCCACCAGGGTTTTGTTGGCGGGCCAGCTGGTTATTGGATGCACTGTAAACAGTGTCAGTGAGCCTTGTTTTTCGAGTACGACCCTCAGAGCCCCAGGAGAAGTCCCCATGTCCAGACTCAGGGCCTGGTACTTCGTGTTGCCTCCTCGAACTCAGACTGTGTCTGCAGCGGTGCCAACCTTCGTGTTGTGCCAGTTGTCCCAAGAGATGCCCATCGCTTGGTGCCAGTTGGAAAGAGCTGGAGTCATCTTAAGTATATGATTTCTTTGAGAAATTACCCAAAATAGCCGGGCGTGGTGGCACACGCCTATAATCCTAGCACTGGGGAGGCTGAGGCAGGGGGATCACTGCAAGTTTGAGACCAGCCTGGCCTACAAAGTGAGCTCAAGGCCAGCCTGAACTGCATAGCCTACCCTGTCTCAAAAAGACAAAAAAAAAATTACCCAAAATAGAAGGAAATTTCAGTAATGTCTGTGTTTAGAGAAAGTATTATAACACTTTTTTATTTTAAAGAAGAAAAAAAGTTTCAAATCAAGATAGTAGGAGGTTAACAATGGTTAATACACTAAGTATTGTTACCTTTAAATTAGTTACTCAGAGTACAAGATGTTGACATTTAATTGTCCAAACAATATTAGCACAAACCTTTTTCAATGAACTAAGAGAAATTAGTAATACAACTATCTTCTCTTGTGTATATCTATGTATTTTTTTCTGTTTTCTTTTTCCTTTTTTCTATTCCCCATACCAGTTTCTCTTTGCTTTTGAAGTTTCTTCCCACTTTACAATATCTTTTGTTCATTTTGGACCTTATTTAACTCTTAGGGAGACAATACAATGTGTACATCTGGTTTATTTCACTAATGAGTATGGTCTCAAGTTGCATCCATTTACCTATAAAAGTCTCCAGTTTATCCTTTATGGCTGAGTAGTATTCTGTGATATAAAAAGATCACATCTTCTTTATCCATTCTTCGGTTGATAGGCGTTTGGGTTGATTCCGAGATTTAGATATTACAAATTGTGCTGTTATAAACATGGGTGCACATATATTGCTGTGGTATAATGTTTTTAATTCTTCTGGAAAGGTACCCAGAAGAGGAATAGCTGGGTCAAAGGGGACCTCCAACCCTAGTTGTTTGAGGAATCTCCACACTGATTTCCACAGTGGTTGCTCCAGTCTGCACTCCCACTAATAGTGGAAAAGGGTTCCTTCTCCCCCTGCACCCCTGCCAGCATTTGTTACTGGTGATTTCTTTGGGGGGTGAGGTGGATTCTTAGTATTATTTTAAGTTGCATCTCTCGAATGTCCAGTGATGTTAAATGACCAGTGATGTTAAACATTCTTTCATATATCTATTTGCTGTTTGTGTTTCTTCATCTGAGAAGTGTATATTCATCTCAGATGCCCATTTTTGGAGTGGCTCTATAACTATTGAGAGGCTAGAAATTTTACTCTATGTAATACTTTGCAAAGTTTTCATAACTTGGCTTTAAGCAAATTGCAATTACTGTTCTTAGAGATCCCAATTTAAAGTTTAAAAAGATGATAATTACAATCTTAATTTTGACAGTGTACATTTTTAGATGTTAAAGCTGTTTACAGAATTACATAGAAATTGTAATCCATTCTTATGTCTATAAAGCTGTTGTTTGTTTCGTGCTAGGCACATACCATGTGATTTTAGATGAAAGCCATTACAAAGAATTACTAACACATCATGTTAGTCCTCCTCCTGCCAGCTCAAGTTCTGAATGCTCACTTATTCGTATGGGTATGTGATGATTTTATTTTACTTTAAAACTACAGATTTTTCTTAATACTGTGCTTTCTGTTTTCATTTACTCAGGTTATCATTTTAAAATTTGAGAATTCTTTTCTCTGGCTATGTTTGATGTCACACAATGGTAGTGCTGGTACCCTGGAAGGCTTAGCCAGGAGGATTGCACATCCAAGACCAGCCTAAGGCAACCTAGTGGCTTAGCAAGACCCTGTCTCAAAATTAAAAGCAGTGGGGATGCAGCTCAATGTGAAGGCCTTGGGTCTAGTGCCCAGCACCACACACACACGCACAAAGACAGTGTTGTTATTAAATTAGAAGGTAACAGATGAATGCCTCATGTAGTGGTGCACACCTATAATCCCAGTACTTGGGGAGCTGAGGCAGGAGGATTGCCACAAGTTCATGGCCAGCCTGCAGTGCAAAATGAGAAACCTTGTCTCAGAAAAAACGGCAAAAAAACCCCTCAGTAAAACCCCAAAACGAAATATAGATAAGAACTTCAGAATCTGAGGTCATGTATAGACAGATCTTTCCATCATTCCTCTACCTTTTCTTGGCATGGAGTTACAATCAGTCTCATATACCATAATAAGCATATATGTATATCTAACAGGTAGAAAAGAGCTTTTGTAGAACTTCATTGCTCTCTGGTAGGAATATTTGTAGTTTCCTACTCCTAGAATTCTGCTCTTTGCTTAGAAAGAGAAATTAATACATTTTTTTCCTATGAAGGATTTCCACAGCATACCATTGCTGCTTTGTCTGATCAAGATGCAAAACCTTCTTTCAGCATGGCGTAAGTAAAGACCAGTAACATTTTAACATTTAAATTCATTACTCTGAGTTATAAACTAAAAGATGGGCTTGAAATACGGTTTTTAATTAAAAATTACTTTTTGAGCCAAATGTGATGGTGCACATCTGTAATCTCAGCACTTTGGAGGCTGAGGCAGGAGGATCTCTGTGAATTCAAGGCCAGCCTGGGCTACATAGTGAGTTAAAGGCAGTCTAAACCACACAGCGAGATCCTGTTGGAAAAAAAAAAAACAAAAAACAACTTTTTATGTAGCCATAAAAAAGAATGACTAAGTATGGTGGTAAGGAAGAGGGTGGTGTGTAATCTGCTACCAACTGTCTAAAAGGAAGGAAGCAATGTGAGGAAAACATTTCATAGCCGTGCTCAGAGTAAGAACAATAGTAATGGATATAGGGAGGGAGAAGGGAAGAATGTCTGCTTTGTTTGTTGTATAGGGAGAGGCGAAGTGATAGAACCTAGACTTTGTTCAGTTTACCGTGTTTGGACTTGGGTGCTTTATATTTTTATATAATTATAAAGCAAATTAAAGGAAGTGATTTTTCAAAGTCATAGGCAAGACTTCTGCCTCCTCCCATTAAGAGTGTAACAAGGACTAGATTTACTCTTCTAGGTAAAATATATTACAGCCAAGCAAGGAGGCGCACACCTGCCGTCCTAGCACTTGGGAGGCCGAGGCCAGGAGATAAAAGAATCCAAGTCCAGCCCAAACCAAATAGCAAGACCCTGTCTGAATAAAAACAAAAAAAAAACTTTAAAAATGAACAGAGGAAAAAAGACAAAGGGGGTCGTGTCCCAACTTAAATGACATACATATGTTCAAATAAAATTTAAAATTTGTGAAATGGAATCCAGAGTTTAAAATCAAGGTCACATATTTTCTTTAGCTCTGCCTTTTTTACATCTTTATATATCATCTTTAAAATAACTTCCCCCCACAGGCACCTGGATAACAGTCCTGAGCCGGGGCTTACCCTGGGCGGCTATTTTTGCCCACAGTGTCGGGCAAAGTACTGTGAGCTTCCTGTTGAATGTAAAATATGTGGTAAGAACCAGTTATTCATTATTTAATAAATTAATTTTAAATAACTTATTATCTGTAATATTGGTAAAAATAAATGTAAAAAATGTAAATGTTGAGTTACACCTATGTTTCCGGATATATATATATATGTATGTATGTATATGTGTATGTATGAATGCATGTGGCACTGAGGGTTGATCCCAGAGTCTCTGCACTGAGCTACATCCCTGTCCCTTTTTTATACTCTGCAGACAGGGTCTCGCTAAGTTGCCCAGGCTGGGCTCAAACTTGCAATCTTTTTGCCTGACCCTTCCAGAGTGTTGGATTGTAGGTGTGTGTCACCAGGCCTGGTGTGAAGTTACTCTTTGCAAAGAAAAATAGATTACTTTTTAAAATTAGGTGCCCAGTACTACATTTCCAAGAAGAAACATAACAATCGTAGTAAAGTTTACTTCATTTATAAGTAAGCCAATAGGTCAAGAGAGGTTGCACATGTGGTGTTAGAACTGACTCCACCCTGGAAGTTCCTGTGGCCCAGGGAGCCTGAGACATGAGCACCCACAGCTCTACTGGGGATGTAGCTCAGCAGCAGGGAGGCTGCCCACCCCGCAGCAGGCCCTGACTTCGGCCTCCAGCACTGCAGAAACCAAAACTCCACTGGAACACCTGGAAGTGCTCAGCCTGAGTCACAGCATTTGGCTTTTCTGCTGTTGTCTTCATGAGGTTTGACTTATTAATCTGCTCCTGTCTGTGTGTCAGGTCTTACTTTGGTCTCTGCTCCCCACTTGGCACGGTCTTACCATCATTTATTTCCCTTGGATGCTTTTCAAGAAATTCCCCTGGAAGAATATAAAGGAGAAAGGTATGAGCTTTGGTTTATTTATACCTCTTCATAGTGGTGAACTAATATTTGCTTTTAAAAAGACAGTTATTAATTTGAGTAAGATTACTTCTAACATAGAAAAGGAGATACAGCTGGGCGTAGTGGCACATGCCTATAGTCCCAGCTATTCAAGCAGCTGAGGTAGATGGATTGCAAGTTCAAGAAAAGCCTGACCAACTTAGTGAAACCCTGGGTTTTTTTTTGTTTTTTGTTTTTTTTTCTTTATGAGGCAAGGTCTCATGTAGTTCAGGCTGGCCTTGAGCTCACTTTGCACCTGGGCTGGTCTCGAACTTGCAATGATCCTCCTGCCTCAGCCTCCCAAATGCTGGGGTTACAGGCATGTGCCACCGTGCCCAGCTCTCTCAAAATTTAAAAAAAGAAAAAGATAGGGTTGGGGATGTAATTGAACCTAGAGTACCCCTGGGTTCAATCCCTAGTATCACAAAAGTGGTGGAGTCAGTTTTGGTTATGACTGAAATGACTCATTATTAAACAGCTCTGTGTCTCCAGAAGTTGTTCATTTTCTTACCTTCACCTCTTTGTAGGAGGAGTGGTGTACAGAAGCCAGCAATGGTAGTGCATGCCATAACCAGCACCTAGGTGACTGTGGCCGGAGGAC
Source organism: Dinomys branickii (assembly GCA_004027595.1). NCBI lineage: Eukaryota > Metazoa > Chordata > Mammalia > Rodentia > Dinomyidae > Dinomys > Dinomys branickii. The sequence goes on along the minus strand of PVLD010009785.1, from coordinate 57,566 downwards.
CTTGAGTTGCAGGCCAGTCTGAGTTACCCAGAAAGTCCCTGGGCCAAAAAACAACAAGAACAAAAAAAGCATTTGGAAGTCATTTCATATAAACACACTCAGAGGAATATTGTTTTGAAATTATGTATGTTATGGATATATCATGGTTTATGTAACCAGTTGGTATTAACAAATAATGTTAATATCTTTGAATTTGTATAGATATAAATGCATGACAAATTCTTAGAGGTAGACTTGCTGAATAAAGTTATGTGAATTTTAAGTCAGGCATAATGGTGAAAACCTGTATAATCCCAGCACTTGGGAGGCTAAGGCAGGAGGATCACCATGAGTTTGAGGCCATCCTGGACTACATAGTGAGCTCAAGACCAGCCTGGGCTACATAATTAGACCCTGTCTCAAAAGAGAGTGATATAATGGGTATTGTAAAAATGTCCTTTAGAGACAGGCATGGTGGCACACGCCTGCAGTCCCAGCTTCTTATGTATTAGATTAAGATAATTTGTTAAGAAGGTCATGTTATGTCAAAATGAAAATTTAAGTATGTTACAAAATGTCATGTAGCAATGTTATATATGGTTTTGATTTCTTAATTTCTGGGTATAACTATGTAACTGTTGTTTGTGAACATTCTCTTAGGATTTAAATATTAGGATATCCATGGTTAAAAAGCATCGTTCCATTTATATGTTCTAATGTGTTTGCTCTTTAGATCAGATTGTAATATTAAGCTTATTGCCTCACTTAAAATGTTATGTCATTAACCTCCATGGGAGGCCGAGGCTTTAAGTTCAATGTGAGTTTGAGGCCAGCCTGGACCACAAAGTGAGTTCAAGGCCAGCCTGGACTGCGTAGTGAGACCCTGTCTCAAAAAGACCAAAAAAAAAAAAAAAGATATCCTTTAAAGAGATTTCCTTTGTTGTAAACTTGAGCAATATTAGAATTATTTTGGCCAAGTTTAAAAAGTCTCATTGTTTTAACTTGCACTTACCTTTTTTTTTTTTTTTTTGTGCGGTACTGGGGATCGAACTCAGGACCCTGCACTTGCTAGGCAGGCACTTATTCCACTGAGCTATATCCCCAGCCCTGCACTTACTTTTTTACTCATGATTAAGGTTAAGGAAAGACCTAGTAGATAGGATTAGAAGGTAAGAGCTGAAGAAATATTCTAGGAAGTAGAATAAATAGCATAAAAAGAAGTAAATGTAGGAGATTAAAGTTTAAAAACTGGGAGATTTATCCAGAATGTCCAATATAAGAATATGTAAGAAAGAAAGAAGAGAGAAAATACAGAATAGGACATCATCAAAGAGATAGTTTGAGTAAGTTTTCTACTATTGAATAACAGAATTTTCTAGGTTGAAGGGACTGTCAATGGCTAACAGACCACACTAAAGATAGAAAGAAAACAGACCCACACTGAAGTACGTAACTGTGCAATTTCAGAATATTCAGTGAAACACTGACTCTAAACATTTCCAGAGGGGAAAAATTAGGTCACATGTCAGGGATCTGGAATTAAAATTGCTTGGCTTCTCATCAACAATATTGGATTCTGACAGAATTTTTGTGTTCAGACTTTGGAGTGAAAATCTTACAGTTTGGCTGGGTGTGGTGATGCGCACCTGTAATCCAGCACTCAGGAGCCTGAGGAAGGATGATTGCTGTAAATTCGAGGCCATCCTGGGCTACATAGTGAATTGAAGGCCACCCCGAACTACATAGGGAGACCTTATCTCAAAAAACGACAAAAGAAGTTACTTCTGGGCCTGTGGGCTAAAATCAAGTATAAATAACAACGTTTTTAATAAAATGAAATCATTAAGCACCCATTATATGTAACTTCCATTCATCTAGAATTGTATTACTATCTACTAGGTTTAGGAGGCTTGAAAAATAGTCAATCATTTTTCTGTAGGGCTTACTTCTCTTCCAGAATCCCAACTAGAAATTATATGCATATTTAACCTTAATGAAAATAAAAACTACAATTTTGGTTGCCTATTGAGCCTGTCACTGTACTGTGGAATTTTAAGAAACTGTTGGCATTCTTAACTCTTTCTGCTAAAGTTTGGTAGAGAGATAATTATTAAAAGATTCTAGTTACTCCAACGTGGCTAAATTATTTTAGTTAGCGAATTCTTTTTTTAAAAAATTATTCTCAAACTCTCTTTTTCAGATTTTGTTATGGATGTCAGGGGCAACTGAAGGACCAACATGTGAGTCTTTGACGTTCTAATTTTTAAGTTACGTATAAGAAAAGAGAACTACAGTAAGTTTCCAGGAGGTTGTTGAAGACCAGGCTTATATCGGCTTATTTCCTGTAAATACAGTTACAGTAGCTAATAGAAGTGAAATGGGAACAAAACAATTTGAATAGTAGTTTTCTGCATTCTAATTTTGGTGCGAAGGTACTTAGTCTTCAGCTTTAAGCTAACTGCTTTTGTTTATTTAAAGTGTTACGTTGTGTTTTGTTAGTGTGGATGGAACCTAGGGCCTGGCTCACCCTAGACAAGCGCTCTACTGCTGAGCCACCTCCCTGGTGTGGTATAACTCCTTCGGAAGTTATCATTTAAAGTGGCCGCAGAAGGGCTGGGGATGTAGCTCAGTGACACAAGTGCCTGCCTCACAAGTGCCAGGTCTTGAGTTCGATTCCTGGTACTAAAAAAGTAAAAAGAAAAAAAGGCCAGGAATATAGCTCAGCAGCACAGTGCTGGCCTGGCAAGTGCAAGGTCATGAGTTTGATTCCTAGTACCACAAAAAAAAAAAAAAAACAAGATGGCCACAGAGAAGATAATCGTCCCCATTAGAAAATATTTTTAAAATTGTTGAATGCAGAGCCAGGTGCAGTGTGTGTGCCTGTAGTCCCAGCCTCTCAGGAGCCTGAAATGGGATCACTTGAGCCTGTGCAACATGGTGAAAGCCCAGGTCAAGCAACCACAACAAAGTTTAAAAGATTTTTTTTTGAAGACAGTCAATGTGATTATATAAAGTTATGTAGGTGTAAATGTCATCTATTTTAATATTTAGTCACATTTTCATATTTTAAAATAGTTTTGGAGTGTATCACATATTAATTAGAAGTATTACTTCATTAAGGACTGGGAATGTAGCTCAGTGGTAGAGTACATGCTTAGTATTTGTCTTAAGATCTTGGGTACAATCCCCCGCACCAAAACAAAACAAAAATTGCTTGTTTATGTCACTCTAATGTTTCATAAAATAATTTTATTACATTTTACATTCCTTGGGGCTGGGAGTGTAGCTCAGAGGTAGAAAACCTACCTAATGTGTATGATCCTGGGTTCCATCCTAGCACTGCAAAAAAATCTTGTTTTAGGTTTCTCTTTGACATCAATAGCTTCATCCTTACTAGAACCACTTTTGAACTGACAGTTTCGTGCTCGCTTCGGCAGCACATATACTGAACTGACAGTTTCTAAGAATAGGTCTTCTGGCTGGGTGTGGTAGCACATTCATGTAATAGAAGCACTTGGGAGGCTAAGGCAGGAGGATCACCAGGACTTGCAAGGCCAGCCTGAACTAACCACATAGTGAGACACTGTCTCAAATGAAACTACAAGACAGCATATTATCTTTACTTCTGTGTTAAGATTTAGTGAGGAAGTTTTCCCAAGTCAGGTATCTATGTATGTAATGCTGATAGAATTGTGAGCTTTTTATCTGGCGTAGAAGTATCTCCTGATCTAATCCTTAATGACTTAGTTGAAGGAAGAATATAATTTTTGCAGTTGTGAGGTCATTCTCTATAAATAACTAAACCCAGGGCCGGGGACATAGCTCAGCAGCGCAGCACCTGCCTGGCAAGTGAGAGGTGCTGAGTTTGATTCCTGGTACCAGAAAAGAAAATAGGAAAAAAAAAAAAGCCTTTTAAAAAAATAACTAAACCCATGTTAAATTTCTGTGCTTCTCTTTTTACTTGACTCTGTCAGATGAGCACCTCTAGGCATTCAGAGCTCTCACTGATTTGTGCCACGTGGCTTCTCTACATTGTTACTTAAGTGGAGTGACGGAAAGCATGTTGTAATAAACCGACTTTGAAGACTCAGAAGCAGTCATTCCCTCGTTTCCAAGGGTAGTGTGGGGACATGAGTTACCTTAGATTGGAGTATGTATACACCAGGTGAGCAGGAACTGGAGAGCAACATAGATAGCAGAGCAACACGAATGTCTTCCAGCTGTGCTCACTTAACTTTTGGACACTACTTTTTTTCTGTCTTTTTGAGACAAGGTCTCATTATGCAGTTCAGGCTGGTCTTGAACTCACTTTGTAGCCCAGGCTGGCCTGGAACTCACAATGACCCTCCTGCGTCAGCCTGCCGAGTGCTGGGATTACAGGCGTGCAGCACCACGCCTGGCTGAGACCCTGCTTCTGTTGATTCCCCTCTCTTCTCCCTGTTGCAGGTCTATGTCTGCACTGTGTGCCGGAACGTGTTCTGCGTGGACTGTGATGCTTTTGTTCATGACTCTCTGCACTGCTGTCCCGGCTGTAGTCACAGGGTGCCAGCCCCTTCAGGTATTTGATTCCAATGTGAGTACACGTTGGATGTTAAAAAGAAATTTGTGCTGGGCGTGGTGGCACCTATAATCGCAGCACTCGGGAGTTTGAGGCAGGAGGATCACTATGAGTTTGAGGCCAGCCTGGGCTACAGAGCAAGTTCAAGGCCAACATGAACTACATAGCAAGACTCTGTCTCAAAAAAAAAAACAACATAAATAAAAGATATTTGGGACCATAAGTAAGGTGGTTCTTTAGAAGAAGCCCCAATTAAAACATGAAGGACAGTTAAAGAGAAAAATCTGAGAAACTTTTTGTGGCTGGATGTAGTGACACACACCTGTAATCGCAGCACTCTGGGAGGCTTAGGCAGAGCAACACCATGAGTTTGAGGCCACTACGAGATACCTGTATAGTGAACTCAAGGTCAGCTTGAAATACACAGGGAGAAAGAAAAGGAACTTTTTGTTACGAGAATATTTTACTAAATTTTTTTGTTTCTTGTCACAAAAATGCCTAGAATTTGGTAGTATTTCATTCAGCTAATTTCGTTTTGTATTATTTGGATTCATGTATTCAAAGTCTTTCTGCATCATTATGTGTAAATTGTTTGTAATGATGACATCGATGTGATAATGCCCTTATCTTATAACTGAAGTAAATTAAATGTTCGTGATTTATTTTAATTCATTTAGTGTAAGAAGATGATAAGAACACATTGTAAGATGGAAATTGAGCAATGGTTATAAAATTTTAATACATGTGAAATGATACTGCTGCATCCTCCAGAGTGTTCTTTTTGGACTTATAATACTTGGAGTTCAATTATAAAATTAATACATCTGAAGTTATTAATGGCTGTAACCAACTGGGGGCTTTTTAGGTTAAACGCATAAACTCACAAGCCTGCCACGCCACCCTTGGCCACAGTTCCCCAGAAGGGGACTGAAGGGAGCCGCGCCTGGAGCAGGGGCACGTCACATCCTCCTGGTGGGTCGAGACACAGTGTCGCTGTCAGGGGTCACTTACCTGCATGGCTGACATCTTCCCTCCATCTGGTCGAAAGGCTTTAAGGCTTAAATAACACTGGGATTCTGATGCAGTGGGAAAAGATCTTGGCCTCTTTTATGCACTATACCAGTTGCTTTTAAAATGGCTGACGTAGTGGAGCATGTCGAATGCCAACATTCTGATTGGCTGTTATCTGTGTCTGGCTTGTTGTATAGTTCGGGCAAATGAAGCCAAAGTTGAGATGTCCTTCCCTTTGAGTTACAGGTTTTTTTTTGGTATTGGGAATTGAACTCATGACCTCGCACTTGCCAGGCAGGTACCGTGCCACGGAGCTATATCCCTAGCCCTGAGACGTCTCACTCTGAACCTCACTGAGTACGTAATTATCCTCTTCCACTTTCCTACTCTGGGTCATCGAGGAAGCTTAGGTGAGAAGGTCTGTTTTCAGGTCCAGTGCAGCTATCTTGTGGTAGAACTCTTCAAGATGTGTCTTGTTGAGAGTGAATAAAGCTTCCGTCCATACTATATATTTAATATCTGTAAACTTTAGTCCCTCAAGATTGAGTTGCCCTGTGAAGTTTACGATCTTATAATTCAGAATTTTTTTTTTTTTTCATCTTTTTGAGATGGGGTCTCTCTCTATGCAGTTCAGACTGGTCTTGAATTCACTTTGTAGCCCAGGCTGGTCTCAAACTCACAACGATCCTCTTGCCTCAGCCTCCCAAGTGGTGGGATTACAGGCATGTGCCACCATGCCCCACTAAATAAGAATTGTTAGTGAAGGACATTATCAGTAAAATGTTACAATTCCACCCTAGAGATTCTATTCAGTAAATCTTGGCTGAAGCCTAGAAATTCACGTTTTTTAATACACACACGCATACACATGGTAACAAAAGTAATAGATGTTGCTGTTAATATTCATATTTCCTAAGCCTAGACCCAGTGGTTTTTTTTTTGGTTGGTGTATAGGGTCTCACTTTGTAGTTCAGGCTAGCCTCGAACTCACAGTGACACTCCTGCCTCAGCCTCCTGAGGGCTGGAATTTCAGGTGTGCACTAGCACACCTGGCTGACCTAGTGGTTCTTTATGTGGAAACAAATTATAGTTATAGGTAACGTGGTAACTGCCGTCTTCTCCCTCCGTTCTGTCAGAAGCGGCAGCAGTGATGTGCGTGTGATGCCTTTAGCATGTCCAAGTGTCCTATCTCTCCTGCTTTGCTGAGAGGAAAGACCTTCAGGGTCGCCTCCTAATGTTCCTGTAACCATCACACACAGACACTCACCCTACAGCAGTCTTGTCCCAAGTATCATTTGCACTCTCGATGAGGTTAAGATGAATATTTTAGTCGCACCAAAGGAAGAGCTTCGCTTTCCACAGTAGAGAGGAAGATCCTGGATTGCTGAAGAGTCCCGCAGCAGGAGCGAAGACGGCAGCTCAGTGTAGAGTGCTGGCCTAGCAAGCGCAAGGACCTGTGTCCAGTCGCCAGTGTTGGAAAAAAATTGCAGAAATAGAAGTGGGGAGTAAGACTGTTCTGGCCCTTAGTTTCTTTATTGAAACTTCTCAATATATTAATATATTTTAAATGCTTTCAAATAGGTACATTTTAAGCTCATATTTTATGTGTGTGTGTGTTGGTGGTTACTAGGGATTGAACCCAGGGCCTTTGCACTGAGCTACATTCTCAACCCTTTTTTGTTTTTTATTCATTTAATTACTTTTTTTTTTTTTTTGTCTATTTGAGACAGAGTCTCGCTATGCAGTTCAGGCTGGTCTCGAGCTCCCTCTGCAGCCTAGGCCGGCCTCGAGTTGGCAGCCACCCTTAGTGACTTTCTAGTCGGGCCTCGGGCTGGAGGTACAGCTCAGTGGGCTAAGTGCTTGCCGCTAAGCACTAGGGCCCTGAGTTCGATCCCCGGTCCCGGCAAAAAAAAAAAAAAAAAAAAAAAAAAAGGGGGAACGGATGTTTCCTTCTTTCTAGTCGGGCCTCCCCAGCTTGCCTGTGCTGGGCTCAGAGGTGTGGCCCTTTTGCCTCTTCCTCCTCCCAGAGTGCCAGGGTTACAGGTGAGCATTGTCCTGCGCAACTTCCTGTTCTTTATTCAGTCTCGGGACCTCACCTTCCATCACCCGTGAGCCACTGTTTGCAGCTTGCCCAAGGGCTGTGTCATCCAGTCCTTTGGTACCTGCTCAAGAAGCCAGATTTGCTCCGGGGTATGGTTCCGTCCAGCTCTTGATGTGAAAGGGGCAACTTGGGTTAAACAGCCAGGGTTACTTCCTTTTGCAATCCAGTCCCAGATGCTGGACAAAGTCAGCACCAGCGGAGTTGGAGGTAGGCAACATCTTTGGACAAAAAGGCAGTCAGGGGAATCTGAGGAGACATTAGAAGTTTGTGCATAGTGGGTGCAGTGGGGCACACCTCTAATCCTAGCACGTAGGAGGCTGAGGCAGTAGGATCACTACAAATTCAAGGCCAACTTGGGCTACATAGTGAGTTCAAGGCCAGCCAGCCCTACATAGCAAAAACTTGTCTCAAAAAACGGAGTTTCGTTGACCAAGAAAAAAAGGACTAAAAGTACTAATATGAGTAAGAAAGAGAAGACATTACTCTGAACCTTACAATTTACATATTCAGCCCTATTGAGAGCCCTTCCTGGTCCACGTCACAATCGGAGAAGTTTATATTTGTAACCCTATGGAAAAGTTATTGGAGTTCTAATGAGTTATTCCAGTCTACCACTTGTAGTGTAACCTGTGGTGAGAATAAAGACACTAAGGCATATTTGTAGTTATGGGGAACCCAGGGATCCTAAGTGCAGCTAGGATCATGGCTAACCAGAACAGAGGCCTCGACCCACGGCCAACCCAGGTTTTATTAATTCCTGAAGAAGGGATTGGCCCAGAGATGAGTGACTAGGGGAATGGTGGGAAGTGATAAGTCACAAGGCAGCCGACCCTCTTGTGGGAAAACTTTAACTCTCAGTATTTTTCTCCTTCTCTTACCTGTTCCACTTCAGTTCCCCTCGGCCACAAAAGCCAAACCTGCCCTCATCTGCTTTCGCAGGATTCTGAAGAACAGCTCACCTTGCTCGGGGTGTTCTGGCCCAACCCCCGCTGCTTGGACTGTTCTGACCCATGGACACCACCCCCACCCCCACTTCACCCCCGTTCAGGCCTGCCGACACCCACCCCAAAAAAGAGTTTAAAAGCCCACTCTTTGCTTAGCTCGCTGCTGCCTTGGTCTGCTAGGAAGCCTGCTACCCCCCTGCACCGCTCTCCTCAATAAAGACTTCTCTCGTGTCAGAAGGTCTGGTCTGGTTCTGTGTGGGGTCTCGGTTTCTGTCGGGAAGTAGGTGAGTGCTGTGGGCTGGGATAGATAGGAGGCCTGAAATCACCTCTGCAAATGCAGGGAGAAGGATATGCAGGAGTGATCTGCATATCACAACTGAGATAGTACGTGATGTTTTGGGGTTGGTGCTTCAGCTCTGATGTGAAATTTTTTATGCCCTGGTAAGCCTCTTATCTTGAGGCTTGATCCTAGCTGATGGCATGGAGCACTGGCTCTTCCGTCCAGCTCACCCATACTTTTTGGGAGCTATGGGGTGGGGAAACACTGCCTGGTCACCTCGCTTCAAAGACTACGCATCAACACCTCAGCTGGCCCAATTTGCTTTGCTTGAAGCCAGTTGAGGGGATAAAGCAAAGCCCTGGCCAGTTCTGTACATGTCAGTACGTGGAAATAGGGCCAGCTTTGGCCTAGGTGGAGATGAGTGCTCTTCTTTCAAGGAGAGTCGTCCAGGTGTCCTCCACACGCCTCAAAAAGACACTTCTTGCCTCTTCACATTCGCTCCCTGTTTACTCTGATTCGTGGTATCCTTTTACAATTCTCTTTAATTTGATCATAGCTCAAAAAGCTTTTTTTTGTTTAAGAAATAAAACCTTAACATGTCAAAACAGGTCGGCAGGGCTTCTGCTAGAGGGGAAGTAGAAAGGCACTGTGGGGACTGTGGAAGAGGACTCAGTGCTCTGTACTGTCCTCATCTCTGGCCGCGCGTAACTTCTGCTGCTGCCTCTGTTACAGTCAGCAAGTTCATAGCATGGAGTGATTTCATGAGTGTTGAGAAAGAAGGGGCGCAACCAACCCTGGGAAGTGGGTTGGTGAAACCGCAAGGCCTTCAGGAAGCGCAAGAGTTGAGAAGAAAAGGAAAGAAGTATGAGTCTCAAGGACGAGAGGCTGCCGCGATTCTGGGAAGTGATGTGCTGATGCCCCGGCACCTCTCTGGGCTCTGGGTTGTTTGCATGTTGTCTGATTCTGTTCTGGGAAAGGGATTACAGGATGGGCTGAGGACGTTCGGGGGATCTTTACTCGTTTTCACCTGACTGATTGCTCTTGAGTCCCAGCTTGGCCTGGAAGCAGTGCACGATTTCATCATGAATGTCTTGATCACTGAGCAAACCTCACACAGCAGCTATGTGTCTGCCAAGGTCCTGGGCATCAGGGATGTAGACACTGGAAAGAGGATGTCGGTGCTAACCCTGGACATGCGAGCTTCTAGTCTGAAAGGAAGCAGACTAATAAAGAGGTCTGCGTGAGCTGGGCCTGGTGGCGCCTACTTGTAATCCCAGCACTCTGGAGGCTCAGGCGGGAGGATTGTAAGTTTGAGCTCAGCCTGGGCTGCACAGCAAGACCGTCTTAAACTAAAAAATAAAAAAACATCGGGGGTAATAGCTCAGTGTGAAAGCCTTTTGTTCAATCCACAGCACTGGAAAAGCCAGAGGAAGTGCAGCAGGGTGTCAGGGTTAGAGGAGTGGGCAGCGCATCTGTCAGACGAGCTTGGTTGCTGCAGACAGATCAGAGGGTCGAGCAGAAGGCAAATAAGAACCGGGGCAAGTGGGCCCAGAGGCGTAACTTCTCGCAGGCAACTGCCCTGTCTGACGTGAGGGCTGCGGTAGAAGGGAGCTTTCGCTTTAGATCCTGTTGTACTCTTTGAATTTTATACATATGTATGTGTGTTACCTAGTCTGGAAAATAAAAAATAAGGTTCTTAAGGTAAGCATTATTCAGCCTCAGCTTATTCTTCAGGGAATGTAGGGCCTCCAGTGCCATACATTTTGATATTTAAATGAAACTTTAAAATCCCCATACTGCAAAATAAAAATCAAACATGATTCTTTGGAGGAAAAGGAGGGATTTTTGAAGTATCTCTGTGATCAGTGATTGAAAATATGTTTCTTGGACTAGTAGCATCAGACTCATCTAGGAATGCATTAAAAATGCAAACTTGAGCTGAGCACGGTGGCACACGCCTGTAACTCTAGCACTTGGGAGGCTGAGGCAGAAGGATCTCAGCAAGTTTATTGCAAGACCCTGCCTCAAAAAAAGAAATGCAGACTCTTGAGCTGCCCCCCCATGAACCTGTTGAACTGAACTCTGGGGTGGGCTTGGCAATCTGTGCTTCAGTGAATCCTCCAGGAGGCTATGATAGATGCTGTAAGAACAGCCCTAATCGTTTTACAGAGGTACTTAGTAACCTAAAGTAGACCTTCCAGAGGCTGAGACAGAAGGATCACATGAGCCCAGAAGTTCGAGACTGACCTGGGCAGTATAGTGCGACCCTGTCTCAAAACAAAACAACCAGATCTGATTACTAGAATTGTACTAAGAAAATCCAGTCAGTTTTATAGAAAACAAACCCCAAATACGGAATTACTTTTTCATTTCATCAGGTTGTGTATGTACTTAGAGTTCTTAGGACTTACATGTTATTATTTTAATCAACATACATTAGAATGCCTGTGTTTTAAGTGACCGATGTGTGATGCTCACGACAGGAGGTGAACATCATTACCTCAGAAGGGCTGCTCTGCAGTCAGGGTGCAGAACTTTAGCACCAGCTAGTGCTGGTCTCTTCTCTTACCTCTATGGATTTGTTTTGCCTGTTAGATATGATTTCTTAGAAATTAAACTATACAGTGGCTTCACATTGCCGTATATGTTAGTAGTTCCTGTTACTACCTATATTCCACAGGTTTGTTTATTCCTATTGGACGCTGGGATTGTTTCTGGGTTTTGGGTGTTATGAATAAAGTTGCTCTGAACATTCCTGTATACATCTTTGTGTGTTCATGTTTTCATTTTTCTTGGATAACTATGAAGAGAATGGATAGGTTGAGTGGTAAATGTATACTTCATATGATGCTGCTAAAGAAAGAAACTGAAGAAGCTGCACATGATGGCACATACCTGGAGTCATAGCACTTGGGTGGCTGAGGCAGGAGGATTACTGCAAGTTTTTGAGACCAGCCTCACCTACATAGTGAGTTCAAGGCCAGCCTGAACGACAGAGGAAGGTCCTGTGTCAAAAACCAAAAAAAAGAAAATCATATTATATTCCACAATGTATGAGTGTTCCAGTTGTTCCATATTAGCAATAAAATTGTTAATTTCTAGATTATCTCCACACAATTAAACAACAGTTTCTTGGGGTACAAGTATCAGTCATAAACATCAAAGTCAGCCTGGGCAATTTAAGGAAGACCCTGTCTCCAAATAAAGCTATATTTGCAGACACAGCTCAGTGGTAGAGTGCTTACCTGGCATGCCTGAGCCCCTGGGTTCAGTAACAGGCACTGCAAAAACAAAACAAGGAATTATCAGGTCTGTTGGTGCACCCCTGTAGTCCCAGCACTTCTGAGGTGGAGCCAAGAGGATCGCCACAGTTTGAGGCTGTCCTGACCCATACATAGCCAGACCCTGTCTCAAAGAAAACACTAAAGGGAAATAAAACGACCTGAGCCAAGCACTGTGGAACACACCTATAATTGCGGAACTGGAGGCTGAAGCAGGAGAACTGAGAGTTTGGGCCCAGCCTGGGCAGCTGAACAAGTCAGAATTTGTCTCCAAAAAACTTAAAAAAGAACTGGGGATGTACCTGAGTCAAGTCCCTGGGTTCAGTCCCTGGTACTGTAGTACCCACACACACTGAGGTACATGTGTGTGCTGCAGAATGACAAACTTCTGCCTTGTGCATCTCCTCGCACTGTGTGGTTGATAAGTAGTAGGATGACTTTAGAATTTAAAACACCAAATCCTTTCTTCAGATTGGGTAGTGAACTTCTGTATTTGATTGCTTTCTTTGTTTTCTTTAACTTTTTAGCTGCTGGATATTTTAATTGCCTTCCTCTGGGAAAATTTGCCCATTTCTGCCATGTAGATATGATATTTATATTTTTCTAATTCTGTAAAGAAGGTTTAGATGTAATCAGAGATAAAAGGGAAGTTTCTCCAACTCATAAAGGATATGCACTAAAAACTACAACAAACGTCATATTTAATAGCCAAATGTTAGAAGAATCGATAGCAAATTTAAGAATAAGGTGGGATATTTATTATTAAGCAGGATCGTATTAAAGGGTATGTTCAATAAGGCAAAATGAAATAAAAGACAAAATACTAAAAAATTCAAGGAGATGTATAATCATATATTAAAAATAGACTTGAAGTCTTATTGCATCAGTGACATTTAGAAAAAACTTAATTCCTCATGAGAGCCATGAAACTCGCAGGATATTAAAGGGATATAACATGTTAGTACAAACAGTGACATTAGCGGTGATTATAGTTGTTGGAAAGTTGTGAAAGCCAGTGAGACCTGGTAACAACTATAAGCCTTACTGTAGCAATTTCCTAAACTAGCAAAAAGCAGAAGGAAATTACCCTTTGGGGAACTGAAGTTACTCTTTCCTTAAAAGTTGTCCTCTTATGTCAGGCCCCTGCCTGTAATCCCAGCACGCAGGAGGCTGAGGCAGGAGGATGACTGCAATTTGAGACCAGCCTGGGCTACAAGTTGAGCTCAGGGCCAGCCTGAACTGAAGAGCAAGACCCTGTCTCAAAATGAAAAAAAAAAAAATTGTCCTCTTGCCTGGTGTGGTGGTGCACACCTGTAATCCCAGCCCTCAGGAGATTGAGGCAGGAGGATTACTACAAATTAGAGGCCAGCCTGGACTACACAATGAGACCCTGTCTTAAAAAAAAAATCCTCTGGCACCACAGGATAATGGCCAAACATGCAGACTCTAGCTAGGCTGCCTGGTAAATCTGAAACGATGCGCCTGAGTTCTTTGGTCTGTAGGGTGAAGATAACAATACCTAACTCGTCTGGACTGTCAACCAAGATTCTTTGGTTCAGGGCACCAGTACACATACCAGGTCTCTAGATCTGCTAAAGCAAAATATTTAGTTTGGGGTAGGAATAGGTAAAATTTTCTCAAGAATTTTTTGACCTCAGGGTTAACACCTGTATGTCAAATATTCCAATGGTGGGGCAGACAGGTGACTGTCACATGCACAGATTTTCATTTCCCCTCTTATTTTCTGCCTCATGCCATTGCTGCCTCCGTGCGTGGCAAACCAAGTCTGGCTGCCCCAGGGCTCTGCATAGGGTGGCGAGCCTCTCACAGTCACTGGGTGTTCATGCTATGGTGTAGGACACCAACTAGGTTTCTGCAGCTTAACTGAATGCTGGCGCTACTCAGAGCGAAGCTCAGACAGGGTAAGGGCCTTTCTGTGCCGAAGGGCCATCCCAGGTGAGCTTCCAGCTGCTACCTTTATCTTTCCGGGTATCTTGAGATCATTCTGAGGTGCTTCTCTGACACGAAGGGCTTCTTGAGGGTAAATCTTGCTTTCCTGATCTGTCCTCCCTAAACTGAAAGGCAGAGACTCAAGTCACATGCATGTAGCTCCTAATTTGGTGTTTTCCCTCGTGCTGGGATCAAAGCCAGGACCTTGCGTGCTAGGCAAGTGCTGTATCGCTAAGCTACTCCCCTCTCCCCTCATTTGACTCTTACAGAATTATTGTAATGGTTCTGCTTTTACATTTTCGAATTCTTAAGCAGGAATTGAAAATCAAGGATCACTGCACATTTGAGGAAATCTGGTAATGTGAAAAATGAGCATCGAGGTAAGTGGTACTAATCATGGAAGAAACAGATAACTCAGCAAACAAAAGAGCTTACACATTAGTATCGTAGGAGACATTCAGGAAGTTTGCACTGGGTGGAAAAATAGATAAGAAAATACAGAACAGAAAATAACTATGGGAAATCCTGCAATTTTTTTTTTTGTGGTACTGGGGATCGAACTCAGGACCCTGCGCTTGCTAAGCAAGTGCTTATTCCACTGAGCTATATCCCCAGCCCCTGCAATTTTAAAGTATTGAAAAGCTGGAAAGTAGAGGAAATCCAGAAAGTAGAGCGAAAACACTAAGACTATATGTGAGGAAAAAAGAACATAAGGTAATGATTAAATTCCTACCTCACAAGTGAGAATATCCCCTAAAAAGAGGGCAAGTGCTAAAGAAGATAACCTGGGAGGCTGAGACAGGAGGAGAGCTACAAATTTGATCCCCCCTCCACCTGAGACATGGTAATGTCAAAGCCAGCCTAAACTACATAATGAGACCCTGTCTCAAAACAAAACAAAAACCCTATCCATAGACACAATATTTGGAAATGTTATAACCCCAAGGGTACAAAATAAAAGATCCTAAAAGATAGCAAAATAGAAATTTGTCACCATCAAAGAAAAAGACACCAATAGCATAACAACCCATCTTCACCAACTTCAGAATAAAATGGAAACACACTTCAGGAAAAGAAAAGCATATAACTAGTTTAATACTAAATGTATTGAGACATCATGAGATTCGTATGTTACCTTTTTACCTGTGGCCTCTACAGTGACAAGAGGTGCTCTAGGTGGTGGCCATGAGCTTCCAGACAATACCTATTAGTACAGGGACCCTGGCCGCTGAGATTGCTGCACATGTGTTTTCAATTTCTTCTCTAAGGGCCGGCAGCGCAGGGGCTTTTCTGCGCTACATGACAGGGTCCCCATCCGTGGGTAGCACCGTCTGTGGGGAAAGCACTGTACTGGTTTTCTTTTCCCGGGTGGGTTCTGTACTTCTGTCTGTGTGGCGGACTCTGAACTTCCTGCTGGGGGACTTGCCGGTTGCGTTATTCCTTCTGCGTCCTGACTGATTGTGTACTCAGTGCCCGAGCGCTGGCCGGGGCTTCTCCACTGTGCCATTTATTTTCACTTTCAGTTCCTCGGGTCGAACTCTGCTTCCCGTTCTAGGAGAGGCACTGGCCGTCTGCACTTGAGACGCGTCCACTCGTTCTCCCCGCGCTGGCCAGCAGTCTCCCCCGACCGACCGGGATCTGCGGACATTCCGTGGTAAGTAGGAACTCTTCTTCCTGGCGGCCTCTCCAGCTCCTGCTCTTCTTCGTTTTTCGTAAGGGAAAGCATGTTTAATGATGTCACCACGGAGGAGGGCGGGCTGCCTCCCGCAGGCTCCGTTCACTGACAGGAAGACAGGCGCGCACCTCAGTGCACAGCCCTGTTGTGTCCCCAGGTGGACGCCCCCGAAAGGAGCCAAGTGCACTTTCACAAAGGCTCGCATGACGCTCAAAATATAAATATTCTAACATTTAGCATTTTTAAACATTTTAAAAGACTAACAAAGCCGACTATGTAGTAAATATAAAACTGTTTACAGAAGAAAGATGAAAGTAAGGTGCTGACAATGTGTGGGACAGGCACCGGCGCCGTCAGGACGTGTGAGGGTCTGTGAAGGGGGACGGCAGCGCAGACTCGGGCAGAGGACACGGATGGTCTATGCCTGATGCAGTTTTGAAAGTGAGTTTCAGGAGAGGGGCTTTCACAATCCAACATGGTCAGCAGCCGTCGGCCCAGCAAAGCTGTGGTAGCAGCGAAGCCACGTTGGGCAGCTGCGCCCTGGCGCCCAACGCGGAGCACTGCTGGTGTCTGTGAATGCAGCCGGGGTGCGGAGTTGCCGTCCTCCTGTGCACGGTGACCCTTCCTGGGCACCACTGCTATCCAGAGTGAGGCAGGTCAGCACAGGCTCCTGGGCTGGGAGGCTGGGTAATGTTGCCCAGCCCCCTGCCCAGCAGCGCACACCTGGGTCAGTCTCACATTCTTCAGAGGGCTCTGGGTGCACACAGAGGTCAGTGGCTGTGTTTGTCTCTAGAGAGTGACAATACAGACTTTGCTTTTTGACCTCCTGTTTTAACTTCCCTCTGAGCTTCTAAAGTGTCTGTAAACAGAGAAGATATTCCAGCCCTTTCCCAGCAGAGAAAAGGGCCCCATTTTTTGGTAAGAGCTACAGTTTCCTCCTGAGTACTCCAAGGATCTGTCCTGGGTCAGGAAGTGACAGGGGCCCAGGCTCGACCCTGCACAGAGGAGCACGTCCTGGTTCTCGCTGCATGCAAACCCACTGGAGGGGTGCAGTGCCTCTGGCACTGAAGGTCCCAGCCCTTTGTGCACCCCCACTGCGGGAAGGCAGGAACACTCACAGTGACCCTATCGTGTGGACCCCAAGGAGCCCCCTGAAAGAGCAGAACACTGTCTCAGAAGGTGATCCTCCTGCAGTTCACAACCTGCACAAAAAGGCAAACAGGTTTTCTAACTGTCTAGGCAGTGGCTCCCGCTATCCTTCCTGGCTGCTCCAGAAGGCAGGGGGCCTGTCTGGCAGCAAGTCCACACTGTTCACAGGAAGTGAGGGGGCTGCTCCAGCCCAGGGCCCTGAGGCGCCCCCTGACCCCAGTGGCCCAGGGGTTACAGCCAGTGCTTCATCCCTTGCAAGAAAGCACATAGTTACCCTGTTGGTGTGAGTACTTGTAGTCAGAGAACATCAGATCTGGAAAGGGCCTCAGAAACAATCTTTTCGGGCCAGGGGAACAGCTCAGTAGCACGGCGCCTCCCTGGCAAGCATGAGGTCTTGAGTTTGATTCCTGGTATCAAAAAAAAAAGAAATCATCTTTTCTCCCTGGAAATGGCCTCAGGACGAGCAAAACTGGCCAACAAACGTAGTTATGTCTGAACAACACTGCTCTCAGCTGGAGTGCTGCAAGCCTGTGCTTATTTATCTCCGGCAGGCCTCCATGTTGTGGGTATTCACTGGCCAAAGTCAGTGAATGTTCTAGTGATGAAGGGGGTGCTGGCTAGGTGTGAGACAGAGCAGGGCAGCCCGGATGAGCTTGCAGTGAGGGCTCACAGGCAGTGGTTCATTACCCGAAGATGAAGGTCATCTTGTAGGACTAAGAAAGGCCCCCAGAAACTAGGCTGGGCCTGGTGTTTCCTCAGGCCAGCCGTGTGTCTTGGCCTTTATGAAAGCCTTAGGTAAGTACTACAGAGTCTCATGAGTTTTTGCAGTTGTCCAAGCTTGTGTCATTGCTGAAGATGGGACTGTGACTGGGATCACTGAAATAAATGTTTAGCTTTATAATTTAAATGATATCTAAGGCTTTATTTGGAGGAAGAAATATTTTGCACTGTTGGTGCCAGGCTGGTTGCTAGTTTGAGTTCACTCAAGTTCTGCAATTATTCCTGAGAGGAAGCACTTCTCAGTGGAGCTTGAGTGTGGTAGATGCAAAATCAGCGGGAACAGCTAAGATAATTAAAAAAGTAATTTAAAGGAAGTTAGCCAAGGATACTACGTCTTGGCTAGTGAGGATGAGCACTCAGCTGACAGTCATGGCCAGTCCCTTCTGCTGCTGCTGTTGTTGGTGTGACGGGAACTGGCCCCTCATCTGATAGGTGACCGCCCAAGACGCGCTGCATGGAGAGACTCTCATGAGACAATGAGAAAAAGAACTATTCACAAGCAAGACCACCTGTGGGTTGATATCAAGTGCTTCCTGAGGAACCGCAGCTACAGTGAACTTGATCACAGACAAAGGAGCTCTTTCCTTTTCATTAGGTACCGTCACATGTAGCTTCAAGTGAAAGGGCATGATTGGTTTTAACACAGGCCTTCAATTCATGGCAGCTTTTGCAGAAGTGCAGGTGATGGGCAAACCCACATTGGATGAGCTGGGTAACATTGTAGGAGTAGGAAATCTGTCTCACAGGGGGAAATTGTCCACTCTGCCTATAAGGGCGGTGGCTGAAATGTGAAGAACGCAAACAAGGACCTTTGGACTGATTACGTTATGCTACTAAGGGTTCTGATTTCACACCTTTGATCTCAGAGACACTACAATGAGAGGCCTCCAACTACTGGAACTGCTTGTGTGCCTCACACTCTGGGAGAAGTGTTGAGGAGCTGTTGAGGGTGGCGGGTGGCGGTGGCGGGTGGCGGTGGCGGGTGGCGGGTGGCGGTGGCGGGTGGCGGGCCCGCCCACTTGCTCCCAAGGGTGTGAGAAGATCAGTATTCTGCCTAAGAGGGGAAACAGTACGAATAAAAGAGATGTAAAAATCTCAGGACTAGTGAGGCAGGTGGCAATGCTCCCATGTGTAATCACACTGGCATGAAAGGGCTGGGGTGCGGCGCGGCGCTAGAGCATTTTCCCAGCAGGTGCAACGCCCTGGCATCTGCCCCCATCACAGCAAAATCAAACAAGGAAATAACATGACAAAGGGAGTGAATGGAGCTGCAGCGAAACGTTCACATATCAGTACAAGATGATTTATATGGCAGGGTGAGGAGGGGCTTCTTATTTTTTAAATAGTGCATTTTATTTTATGAAAAAAGTTCAAAACAAAGTTATGAGAATAACAATAGTTAATATGTTGCATATTGTTATCTTCAGAGTTACTCAGAGTACAAGACGTGGACATAAAATTTTCTCCAAACCGTATTAGCACAAGCCTTTCTTTTCAGTGAGCTAAGAGAGGCTAGTAGTTTCACTATCTTGTAATTTTTTTCCTTTTCCCTTCCTTCCTTTCCCCTTCCCCCCATGCTAGTCCTTCTTTCCTTTTGAACAATTTTTTTCTCATTTCACAATATCTACTGTACATTTTGGACCTTATTTACTTGTTCAGTTTCTTATACTAGGGAGACAGTATGATGTTTACACATGCGAGTCTGATTAATTCCACTTATGAGTCTTGAGTTACATCCATTTACATATAAAAGTCTCAAGTTGATCCTTCTTTATAACTGAGTAGTACTCCATTGTATAAAAAGACCACATGTTTTTTATCCATTCCTCGGTTCATGGGCATTTGGGTGGTTTCCAGGATGTAGCTGTGACAAACTGTGCTGCTATGAACATGGGTGCACATATATTGCTGTGGTACAGTGTTTTCAGTTCTTCCGGGAAGATACCCAGAAGGGGAATAGCTGGGTTAAATGGGATCTCTAATCCTAGTCTTCTGAGGAATCTTCCCGTACTAATTTCTACAGTGGCTGCACCAGTCTGCCCTCCCAACAGTAGAAAAGGGTTCTTTTCTCCAGCATTTGTTATTGGTGATTTCTTGATGATAGCTGCTCTTTCTGGAATGAGATGGAATCTCAGTGTTGTTTTAATTTGAATGATGAACCTTATAAAGATGAGCCTCAAACTGCAACACAAGTGGTGAAGTGGCACACACCTGGAATCCTAACACTCAGGAGGCAGAGGCAGGAGGATCACCTTGAGTTCAAGTCCAGTCCAGTCTATCTAGTGAGTTCAAGGCCAGCCTGAACTACACAGAGACCCTGTCTTAAGGAAAAAAAAAAAACAAACAACAATAAAAACAAAGTGCAAGCCAAAACCCATTTGTTTATCACAAAGGGCCAACACTGCAATTAAAGCTGAATACTGAACTTTTAGTTTAGGAAAAACAACTTATACATTAATATCTTTTATCTTAAAAGAAAAACACAGTAACAAGCATGCCATAGGTTCACCACCACTGATGCAGTGGTTAGGTAGTCTGTCTGCTCCAGCGTCTCCTCAAACTGTTCAAAACCATAACAGATTTCTAATTTTACCAGCAAATAAGCAAACCTTGTACTGACACAAAACCCAAAACTATAGTCCTTTTAAAGCAATGTGCTGTGGAGAACAGGCTGGCGAGTTCTGGTGCTGCCCCCACTGGAGGCCTGAAGACCTTTGTATTGGCAAGGATAAAATAGCTGGGGAGGTGAAAAACCTGCCTGGCATTGTGGGACCAGGACGCATAACATGTTAGGTGCAAGCCTGCTCATAAGACGTTACAGGGCAAGGATTTACTGAGTGTGCTATGACAGTGCCACCATTGCGATGGGACTGAGACGTTTCTACCAAAAGATGCACTCTGTGCACGGCAGTGTTGGTCACCACAGCCCCAGGTGTGGACACATCCAGTATTGATGAACAGATGGATGAAATGTGACATAGCCACAGAACAGGGCAGTGCCTGACAACGAAAAGCAACGTGAGGTACTGATACATACGGCAACGTGGCTGAGCCTTAGAATCATGCTCAGTGAATGTGCGTAGACATCAAAGACCATATACTGTATGGTTCATATGAAACGTGGGCAATGGGTATATCCCTTTTGTTTTTTGTTTGTTTTTGAAGCAGGGTCTCTCATGCAGTTCAAGCTGGCCTTGAACTTATTCATTATGTAGCCCACACTGGCCTCGAACTTGCTGTGATCCTCCTGCCTCAGCCCCTCAGCACTGGGATCACAAGTGTATGCCATCACATCTGGCTCAGAATAAATCTACCTATATAGAAAGAGTAAGTAGCCCTTGCCAGGGCTGGATGGGTTAGGAGAGATGGGAAGCTATTGCTAATGGATATAGCGTCTCTTTTCGGTGTGATAAGACTGTTTAAAATTGATTGTGCTGATGGCTGCACAAGTCTCTGACTATATTCGGATCCATTAAGCAATACATTTCAAATGGGTTATTCATGGTACATCGATTATATCTCAATAAAGCTATGGTTTAGAAAGCAGGGAGGGACTCAAAGTGGGAAGTTCTAAGAGAAAATTTCATGTAAGTGTTGTGTTATCTTTCCTTGACATGTTGTTAGAATGGATGTGGTATTTGAATGGACATATCCTTTGCCCAACCCTTTAAGGAAAGAGATTTCATGAAAATCTGGTCTTCATCTGACTTTAATGAGTGATGCAAGACGGGAATCTTTTTGTTTGTTAGTTGGTTTTTGTTTTTGTCTTTTTTGATAAAGAGTCTCACTGTGTAGTCCACACTGGCCTGAAATTTGCATCAATCCTCCTGCCTCAGCCTCTCCAGTGCTGGGATTACAGGTGTGTGCTACCATATCCAGCCAGGAACCTTTAAAATTACCTAAGTCTACCCAAATATGTATTTAATGAAACAGTACAAGATATTTGAGAAACACCCAAGCGATTCAGCCCTAATTAAGGCCGTGACAGATGCAGATGTTCTAGTAATGATGAACTCATCATTAAAAAATGTGGTAGGATCTGGGGGTGATAGTGCATACCTAGGGTGGGGCTATAGCTCAGCGGCACAGCGCCTGCCTGGCCTAGATATGCACACCTGTGATCTCAGCACTCTGAGAGGTTGAGGCAGGAGGATCATAGCTTCAAAGCTGGCCTGTTCAACTTAGACACTTAGCAAGATCCTATCTCAAAATAAAATTTAAAAAGGGCTTGGATGATAGCTCAATGCAAAAGCCATGGTTCAATCCCCAGGACCATCCAAAAAAACACCAAGAAAACAAAAAGCATGTGACTGACTCCATAACTATTCTTTTGGAAATATATCTTGGAGAAATAATTAAGACTGAGAACAAAGACTTTGTTCTAAGCATATTGAACTGTTCATGAAGAGAAAAATGGCAGTAGCCTAAGTGTCCTACATTAAGGGAATCGTGAAGCCATTAAAAGGTACAAGGAGATCTATATTTATCAATGTGATAATATTTTATAATTTTTGGTTAGGGAAGTAGTTTGTAGAATGAAATGGATAGCGCCTTAGCCATAATTATCCTGGGGCCTCTCGCGCTTGGCCATAGAGGACTACAACTTGGAAAGTGAGCACAGTTAAAGCACTGACTTTTAAAAACTGAGCAATTTCATCAAACTGTTGCTGCAGGGCACCTGTTTGTGCATATGTTTGTCCTTGACGCAAACGCTAACCCCTTGATGGCGAGCGGGACTGACGGGTGGGCTCCTCGGCACCTGCGCTGCCGGCCCTCAGTGCCCAGCGGGGCGCTCGCCACGCGAGCAGGTGCTCAGCGAGTGTGACAGAGAAAGCTCGCTTTTGTTTTTCCCTGTACTGGGGAGCGAACTCAGCACCTTGTACTTACCAGGAAGGTGCTGCACTGCTGAGCTGTATCCCCAGTTGAAGAAAGCTTTCTGATATATGGAGTTGCTGCTTTTTTGCCTTGGAAATTCAGGCATTTCTTCAGTTTCTGCTGTCTTCAGACAGTGAGGAGATGCTTTTTATAACATAAACGTTACTGTAACCAATCAACATTCTTCTCCTTTTTTTAAATTTTTTTCAGAAAATGACCACCCAGGAGGAGGCCGAGGACAGGATTTCCCAGTTTGATTATAGCTTGGCCTCAGAATTGTCCTCTTTCCTGGGCGTAGATGGCATAGCATTTATGAAGGAACTAGAGGAAGAAGAGCACAGAGACCGTGCAAAAATGAAGAAAGGCTTCAACTGCCGAATGCGCAGTGAAGCCAACCGCTTGAGGTCTTTTGTAACCTACAAGCCCTACAGCTCGTGGACCCCACAAGATATGGCAGCAGCTGGCTTTTACTTCACTGGGGTGAAGTCCGGGGTCCAGTGCTTCTGCTGCAGCTTAATCCTCTTCGGCACCAGCACCAGCAAGGTCCCGGTGGAGAGCCACAAGGAGTTCCGTCCAGGCTGCCGGTTCCTCCTGGGCAGAGATGTCGGTAACATCGGCAAGTATGACGTGCGGGTCAGGACGCCAGGGAAGGAGCCAAGCGGGGTCCGAGCGAGGTATACAGAGGAGGAGGCCAGACTCGAGTCCTTCCGGGACTGGCCCTTCTATGTCCAGGCAGTGTCCCCACAGGTGCTCGCGGCTGCTGGCTTCATCTTTACAGGTAACTTGATATCATGTCCTAGAGCTTCTCTCAAGTTTTAACTTGCAGTTCCATAGTTTGGTTGCTATGGAACTGTTTTGTGACTCTTTCATTGCTTGTTAAGTGTGTTGTATTAGATAAAAGCCTATTTTATTAAAGTCTCCTTCAAGCAGGGTGTGGGTGCATGCTTGTAATACCAGCACCTGGGAGGCTGAGGCAAGAGGGTTGCCCAGAGTTCAAAGTGAGCCTGGGCTACAAAAGTGAGTTCAAGGCCAGCCTGGGTTACAGAGCAAGACCCTGCCTCAAAAAACCAAACAAACAAACAAAAAAATCCCAAAATTCCATTTCAGTGATATTTCTTTGATTTGTACCTTGTGTTAATTCATCAACTCTATATAAAACCAAAAGACTGTTTCCATAAATACGGACCTTAGATGACGCAGGCTGTATTCTTAAGGCCCTGGTGCAGTTTGATCCTTCTCCTCAGTCATGAGTAGCTCTTCACTGCTCTCCCATAAGCTTTCTGATTTGTAAAATTTCTACAGTTGTTGAGGGTTTTTTTGTTTGTTTGTTTGTTTAAATTTAAGTCTGCTGCCCAGGGTGACTCACCTTTCAGAACATGCCACTGATGAGTTTGGTTGTCTTAGCCACACCACAACTGCTGGCCAGTGAGAATGAGACTTGTAGGTCCCTTCCCGAGCCCTCCCTCATGCGTGTGGGTGAGCCCTTCTCTGCCCCAGCCCATCTGCCCCTTGCCCTCCCATTTCACAGCTATTTTCATTGAGGCTCAAAGACATTAAGAAATGGCCCACGTTTCACAGAATCAGCACTGAGGTCTTATAGCTGCTGCCCTCTCCCTGCCCGGGGCGGGTGCAGAGAGTAGGGCCGACTCTGGAGGGCCCGGGGAGGCACGGAGCTGCGTGGCTGGGTAACCAATGAGCCGGGTGCCCCGGGAGCCTGCTGTGCGTAGACTGGTTCTCGGGGGCCACAGAGCTGGCCAGGGTCGCCCAGCACCCCTGAAGAGCAGCGTGTGGGGCAGTTCTTGCTCCCAGAGGGAGGAGAGTGGTCACTCTGGGAACCCTTCAGGCCACTGCAGGGCAGCTGAGCCCTTGTCCTGTGTCCACAGGTAAGAGGGACACCGTGCAGTGCTTCTCCTGCGGTGGATGCTTAGGAAACTGGGAGGAAGGAGATGATCCTTGGCAGGAACACGCCAAGTGGTTTCCCAAGTAAGTGCTAACGTTGCTTGAGTGTCGTGTTGTGTTGTGTTTGTTTTGTTTTGCTTTGTTTTGTTTTATCTGGCAGTGCTGGGGTTTGAAACCAGGGATGCACTCTCACTGAGCTCTGTCCCAACCCTTTGTATTTTATGTTTTGATTTTGAGACAGAGTATTGCTAAGTTGCCCTGCCTGTGCTCAAACTTGGAATCCTCATGCCTCAGCCTCCTGAGTAGCTGGGATTACAGGTGTGTAGCACTACAGCCCTGTAATTTTTTTAGTTTTTTAAAAGACAAAGACAAAAGAGGCTTGCTGGAGTACCCACCTGAGGTTGTTTGTGAGTACAGAGTTGCTGGTTAGATACTGGATCGGCCCTAACCTCCCGGGCAGGTGTTCACATCCGTAAGTCTCCTTGGACTTGGGCAGCCACGCAGGCCAAACGGGAGGAAAACTATGATATGTTAAGTGGAAAAAGTAATGTGCACTATAGTGGATGTGTGATAAGCCTTCAAAAATGTTTAAAATAACTTGGTGTGAGGGTGCACACTTGTAATACCAGCTCTCTGGGTGGCTGATGCAGGAGGATCAGAAGTTCAAAGTCATCCTGGGAAATTTAACAAGACCCAGCTTCAAAGGAGAACAAAAAAGGCTGAGATATGCGAGGTCAGTGTTATAGCACTTGCCTAAAATACAGGAAGCCCTGGGTTTAATTCCCAGCACTGCAAAAGCAACAAAGACAGAAAAATTATAATGCCTCAGATTAAATAGGAACTTGTTTGAAAATATGTAGAATGAATTATGAAAGAAATCAAGCAATAGACACTTAAGGGTTTGGTTTTATGCGCTGGGAGGGATAATCTGAAGATTGAATTTTTTTTATCTTTTTAGACAGGGTCTTACTATGCAGCAGGCTGGTCTCGAACTCACTTTGTAGCCCAGACACATGTTATCACTAATAAGAACAAACAGGGCTGGAGATACAGCTCAGTGGTACAGCACCTGCCTGGAAAGTACAAGGCCGTGAGTTTGATTCCTGGTACCAAAAAGAGAATAAACTGTAGCTATTCTCAGAACAATGACAGTTTTCATAAGTAAGTTTTGTGGTAAAATGTTCTGACAGTTTTATAGAAAGGTAACATTCAACAGTTCATTATGTTTAATGTGATCTAAGACATTTATGTCACAGTGTTGGGGAAAAATTTAATTACATTTTAAATTACAGATGTGAATTTCTTCAAAGTAAGAAGTCCTCAGAGGAAATTGCCCAGTATATTCAAAGCTACCAGGGATTTGTTGGAGTAACGGTAATTTATAAATGGAAATTCTTTTCTCAGCCTGTCTTTTTTGATTGCCTAATACCTGGATCCCAAGGGGGGAGGCATTCTTTTTATGTTGTGGGTTTTCTTTCTTTTTTCCTTTCTGTTTTGATTCTTCTGCCTTTCATCTGCAGAGTGGTTAAAAAAAATGATGCTTTATATTCTCTTGTTCAGTTGGAACGTTTAGCTGTCCATTTCCTAGGGACTAGAAAACAGTGGGCTTTGGCAGGCTCTGCCTGCCCTTCTGATCATTCCTGTATGGCTGAGGCTGCTTCCTGGTACCTCTGCCCCTGGAAAGGTGCCCCGGCATGGCATCGCCACCACCAAGGGCCTCAGGGCCAGCTCCTCCTGCTGGGTCTTCACCCTATAGAAGTCAGGATAGCAAGAAGTGAGGAGAAACCTTGACCAAACTGGCAAAAACAACAAAGAGGATTTATTGACTGTGTCAGAAGACCAAAACCCTGTAAAAAGCATGGACCGAGTGCCAGGTGTGGTGGTACAGATGTGGAATCCCAGAATGCAGGAAGCTGAGGCAGGAGGATTGCTGTGAGTTTGAGGCCAGCTGGGGCTACATAGTGAGACCCGGTCTCAAAAACCCAAAAAACAGCACAAAACAACAGCAACAACAACAAAAGCATGGACTAAAAGGGGAAGAGGAAGGGTGGTTTTTTTTCAGGAAGAAATCTGGGTGCAGTTATCTTAGAGGGGTTAGTTGCTCAATACAGAACTCTTCTGAGTTTACTTTCCTTCCTACATCTCTCTCTCAATTAATCAAAATTCTATGGTATCTAAGTGCAGTTCTGTTTGTAAGCCGGATCTCTGTAAAAAAGGGGCCTTTTGGAAGTTTCCTACTGAGTATGGGTAAACAATCAGTGCTGTTACTTTACACTGCATTTAAAACTTTCTAGCTAGGTGCCACGCACCTGTAACCCCAGCACTCTGGATGGCCGAGGCAGGAAGATCTCAAGTGAGACTATCCTGGGAATTTAGTGATTTAGTGAAACCGCGTTTTAAAATGAAGGTTAGGGATATAACTCAGTACAAAGGCCTGGGTTCAACTTCCAGTCCATAAAAGAAAAAAAAAAAGTCTATATTCAATTAAGGGGTATGCTTCTGTAACCACTCTGCCATCTACTTAATGAAACTCTTCATGGGGGGCGCTCTTCAGGTCTATTCCTACATAGATGTGTATAGTATAAATTAAATAATCATATATATTTAATTTTCCTCAGGGAGAACATTTTGTGAATTCCTGGGTCAAAAGAGAATTACCTATGGCCTCAGGTAAAAGCCCAGACATGTTCCAACGGCTAGTCCTGTTCCTAAAACAACTGAAGTTTCTGAATAAAGTGTTTTGAAAACTTTCTTAAATGGCCCCGTAGCCAGGTGTGGTGGTGCACGCCTGTAATCCCAGCACTTGGGAGGCTGAGGCAGGAGGATCATTGAAGTTTGAAGCCAGCCTGGGCTACAAAGTGAGCTCAAAGCCAGCTGAAACTCCCTAGAAAGACCCTGTCTGAAAAAGACCAAAAAAAATAAAAAACAAAAACAAAGGCTCTGTGTGTTAAAAAATGAATATTCATGTTAAAAATGAAATGTCTAGCACCTGCCTGCAATCCCAGCACTCAGAAAGCTGAGGCAGGAGGATTGAGAGTTCAAGGCCAGCAAGGGCTACATAGCAAGACCCTGTCTCAAACAAAACAGAGCCAAACCGTGAGGCGATGGCAACACAGCCAGTTTCATCTTAGGCAGCCCCAGGACATGGTCCAACCCTCCCAGCACGAGGAGGACGGCACCAAAGCCCAGGGCCAGCCCAAGGGGAGCAGCCTGCTGCAGCCCAGCAAAGCGACATCCCAGAGAAGCGGGACCCAGCTGCCTTTCCTAAGGGCACTTCTGGGAAAATCGCCTCTCCCAGTCTTGACACTCACCTCTGAAGGAGGGAATCTCCTCTAGCTTTTGCTTGTTTTATTCTGGTGCTAGATGGTAAGAAAATAATTTCAAGATATGTTTCATGGTAGCAAATTTCAGACATTTGCAGAATGAAGATAATAGAATATACTCACCAGACATCCAGAACTCTACTGCCATGGTGCTAGCACTTGGCCAGCCTCACCTCAGCCACGTCCCTCTGCTTCTCATGCCCAGTTATTCCGAGACAAGCTCAGTACCTCTGGCCTAGCATCGTAGACATGGAGGGAAACTGCGCTGTGCCCTCGTAAAGCTCACTGCTGTCCTGCTCCTTTCTTTCAAGCTTACGACAACGACAGTGTCTTCGCTAATGAAGACCTTCGCCGGGACACTTTTAAGAACTGGCCCCGAGAGGCCTCACCAGTGACAGCCCTGGTCAGGGCGGGTCTGTTCTACAGAGGTGAGCGGCGCACGGTGCCGACTTGCTCGCTTGGCCATGTAAGCCCCATGTGGATTTGGGGCTTGTGGCCTTGTGCTGACCTGTGCTCACAAGCTCCCCTCTGTGTGTCGGTCCTGAGGCATCCCTCTATGTCCTCTCCCCGTTCTCTGTACTGCTGGAAATAAGCCCAGACTCCAACTGGCAGTGCTGGGAAGAATGCACTCAGACCGGAGGCGGGAGGTCGCGAGGAGCTTTCCTCTTTACTTCTGCGGGAGGTAGCAGGCGCGCAGGGCGGAGGGGCGCGGCCCCTTCTGCCCCTAAGGCAGGAGAGGCAGCGGCCTTTACCTTCAGCGGCTGAGCGTAAAGGCTATAGTCTGTCTCGCTTGACTAATTGGGGTGGGGGTGGGAGGTGCAGTCCCAGTAAGTCAGAGCAAGCGGGTGTGGGGCTTGGGACAGAGTCCTTGGTTCTTCTCCTGGAGGCCGCCTGTGTTCTGGGAGAAGGTACACAGTCATCATTTCGCAGAGCTCGGGATACTAATAGGGTGGGGTGTTGAGTAGATGGCCAGGGCTTTTACACCCGACATGGAGTGGTTTTGGCCTTGTGCTTTGTCAGAAAAGACAAGGCCTGTTTCTCACAATGCCTCCCAGACTGGGAAGCCTGACCCAGACAAACGATAAGTACAAGGAGTCTTTGTGATTACATCATGTACGTCCCTTTCTATATATTACTGTCCCTGCTCCTTGTCCCCTACCGCTGCCTTAAAACGGTCACAACTTTTCTGTTTATATTTCTGTACCCCCTATTTAGTCAGGTGGCCTATGCACCTATGGAGCACAGCTGGGGCTAGGCATGGCGGCACACGCCTGTGATCCCGCACTCAGGAGGCTGAGGCCAGAGAATCTCCATGAATTCAAGACTAGCCTGGGCTACATAGAGAGTTCAAGGCCAGTCTGAAATATATGGTGAGGGCCTATCTAAAAAAAAAAAAGCGCTGCTGGGAAACCTGACATTTTCCCTGGGTGGTGATGCGCCCTGTTGAGATTGAGGCTTTGGTTACTGTGGAAGAATGGGAGAGACTGGGGAGGTTTGGTAACAATCTTTGCCACACTCTGCTCACAGGAGAAAGACAGGGAATTCTGCCACAACCCTGGAAGCCAGGGGGTCTTGAGGGAGCGTGATGGGAGATTAAGAAAAAACAAGATACATAGAAAAACCTGGGGCTGGGTGGCACCTGACCTCCAACAGAGAGGCAGCAACACCCCAGCAAGGTCGCCCTCTTTATAACAGAGTAAAAGCGGGGAGGTGCGCAAGGGGGCTGAAAGTACATGGTCTCAGTGTTTCGCTGGGAACACTGACAGTGGAACACTCTCAGTGCTATCTGTGCTATAGTTAACAGGGAGGAACACCATGGCCGGACACCTGTTGATATGCCGCTGAGCCCTAGTCCCAGAAGTTTGCTGACCTCTGGCTCAGCCGCAGCTCAGCCGCTCCCCACTGAATTCATGTCCGTGATTCTGAAACATTCCCCTTGTTCCCTGTACCTGCTACGAATGGCTACTCCTCCTGCAGTGGCACTGGTAATGCCCAAAGCTGGCCCCTCTGCAAAATCTCTGCCTGAGGTGCACAAGGGGAACAGGGAGGGCGTGCTGTGCCTCCCTAGGTGCCCTGCTGGTCCTCATCAGATCAGGAGCACCCAGAGTTACTGTGAGCCCTTTAGTGGGGGAACATGTAGGTAGCACAGATAAAACAGCAGTTCAGGATGGGAGAGTGCAGCTCTGACTGTGACAGACATATTTAACCAGCACAGAAATCTTAATGCCTCACAGCCTCAGCCTTTAGAGAGAGCACTCTGCCCTTTCTGCACATACTGGCTACACATTTTGCTCTTGGCCGGCTTTCTCCAGGCCCCGCTG
Source organism: Dinomys branickii (assembly GCA_004027595.1). Lineage (NCBI taxonomy): Eukaryota > Metazoa > Chordata > Mammalia > Rodentia > Dinomyidae > Dinomys > Dinomys branickii. The sequence goes on along the minus strand of PVLD010009785.1, from coordinate 27,440 downwards.
TCCCGAGTGTCTGTCTTCTCCCCACAGTCCTGCGGTCTGACAGGGTTCTGAAAACTGGAGGGCCTCCTACTTTTTGGCAAGACACAAAGCGAGGCTTTGTTTCAGCTATACACAGCTGCTGGGGCCCAGGTGTGGGAAGAAGATGATGGGTTCCAATCTGGGCCCTTGGCAGAACCCAATACTGGTTTCCTGCTAAGAAATACAATCCTACAGGGGACTTGGCCCTTTGTCTGGCAGAGCAAGACTGGCAGCGGTGTGGTAAGAGCAAGTGATTCTGCATGAAGTTGCTGACATGGGGTTCCTAGATTTGTTCGTGTGGTTTTATTTCCCTGAGCTTCAGATCTGCTCTTTCTGACTTATTCATTAAACAGTACTGATTGCCAAAGAAATGCGAGGAACTCTGCTGGGCTCGTGTGATTCATTTGTGCAAAGTGACAAAATTTCCCTGTGGAGCAGCAGTTCTAGGTTCTGGCTGCAAATCTCTCTGTTGCCCAGGTGATGGGCAGGGTGAGAGTGTTCATCAGAAACAGCGTGGGCGTGCGTTCAGGGGCCATGCTGATTACCCAGTCCGGACCAAGAGTTTTAGACAGACCGCTGCCCTAATAAAGGCCTGGTGGCTGTGACCCGCATGTCAGTCGACGAATGCGCATGCTCCAAATACTGATCCGCTCTCCTTGTGTGCAGGGGTGGAGGATGAGGTGCAGTGCTTTTCCTGTGGAGGATGCATGAAAAACTGGCAGGAAGGGGACGATCCCTTAGCGGATCATACCAAATTCTTCCCCAGGTAAGCACGCAGCTGTCCTGACCCCATGACTTTGTACACACACAACTTTTCCGTCACCCCCATTTTAGCTGTGGACCACATCTTACCCGCTCCACTGCTTCACGCTGTGAAGGGTGCGTCTTCTTCTATGTCCCCTTGCCCAGGACCCCGTCTCATCTAGCTGTCCTCTCATCATAGCTCTCTCTGGGTTTCAGTTAGGTCATTGTTTTCCCACTCATGTCTGCACTATTTTAACTATACTAGTGCTGTGCAGAGCTGAAATTTATAGTAAACTATGACTTGTTTTGCCTTCCTGTACATCTTTCTATTTTTGTAGGAGGTGTGCTTATTTATGAACCATTTTAAAGAGTACAAGTCGATGGTGTTTACATTCACAGTGTTGTGCAACTGCCCCATCCACTGAATTGCAAACATTTTCATCACCCCCAAACAATTAACCAATCACTTCTTACCTTCCACACCCATGCACACCTACCTGGCCTGTAACAGACACCAATCTGCTTCAGGTCTGTGGACTGTCCCATCCTGGATAGTTCACAGAAATTCAAGCATACGATATGACATTGTGTGTCTGGCTTCTTTCACTTAGCTTTTTTTATTTTTATTTTTTTAAGGAAACAAAAAAAAAGGAAGGAAAGGGTTATTTAGCTCTTGTACACTTCTGCTGGCAGCTCACTTCATTGCTTTTTTTGGGATTGAACCCAGGGCTTCACACCCTCAGCTCTTTTCCTGTTTTACTTTGACATGGGATCTTGCTGGGTTGCTCAGGTTGGGCTTGAATTTGCATTCCTCCTGCCTCAGCTACCCAGATTGCTGGTATTAAAGGTGTGCATCACCACACCTAGGTCTTTATTGGCTTGCATTTACTTATTTATTTAGAGACAGGGTCTTGCTATGTAATGCAGGCTGGCCTCGAACTCATGGCGATTTTCCTGCCTCAGCCTCCTGCGTGCTGGGATTACAGGCCTGCACCACCATGCCTGGCTATTGGCATTTATTTTTAGGGAATGATTTTCACTGTACCTTCCTTCAGAGTCCCTTTGCTTGATAGGTCTTCACAGGGCTGACCTTGGACAGAAGCATGAGGAATCTTACTCGCTGCGTTGAGTACCTCAGCCTGTGGCCCTGTGCCTCTCTCTGGGGCCTGACTTCACTTGGCCTTTCCGGGTGTGGGAGACGGGTCCCTGCAGCACAGCAGAGGGAGCAGAAGGGAAGCACGGCCATGCCCGGAGCTGTGATCCTCTGCTTGGTAACGGGCCGTGGCCACAGGCTATTCTCTCTCTCCATCCCTGCTCACCTCCATACCCCCCCTGTCTAAGCGAACAATGCAGGGAGGGCTCCTGTGACTCCTCTCCTGGTTCCTCACGCAGACCACATCCCTGAGTTCAGAGGGTATCTGTGTCCTGATATTGGGGTGTCTGGCAAATAGTTTTCGGAGAGTATGTCTGTAGCCATTCTCAGTTTTGATATTGATGGAGTTAAAAATTAACTGTTAGTTGGAGCATAACTTAGATTTATAGAAAAAGTACAACTAGAGCATTTCTGTGCATTACCTTGCCCGATTTCCCCCAGTGCCACCATCTTGTACTACCACCGTGCACTTCTCTAAACCAAGAGTTGCTGGCCGGGAGTGGTAGGGCACACCTGCAATCCTAGCACTTGGGAAGCCGAGGCGGGAGGATCGCCGTGAGCTTAAAGCCACCCTGGACTACATAATCAAATTCAAGGCCAGCCTAGACTACATAGTGAGACCCTATCTCAAAACAAAAGAGCTGCTATATTACTAACAATCAAATTCCAGACTTGGCGTTTTACCAGTTTTCCCACTGATGTCCTGTTTTGCTCCAGGACCCATAGATGGAGCGTTCTCTAGTTTCGCTTCTTTCGTTGACCAGGGCTGGCTTCCTGGGTGAGCGCCACATGTGCCCTGGGCAGCACCACCCGCCCGGCACAGCCACGCCCACTCCAGTTGCTGGGAGCTTTGTCTGAGCATCCTGTGTGACGGTGACTCTGACAGGGTCACTGAAAATGCTGGTTTTACACTTACTGGTTGTCATGAAAACTCCAATAGCATTTTAATAAAACCTAATGCAAATGCTTAAATGCATACATTTTTATACTTTTTAATTTCCATGCTTAGTTGTCCATTTCTCCAAAATATGAAGTCTTTGGCAGAAGTAATTCCAGACCTCCAGGGCTGCGGTGAACTCCCTGAAATAATGGTATGTTATGCTTCAGCGGTATGTGATTGGGTGGTTGAACACTGCTTTGAACAGGGGTCACTCAATATAAGTAAGTGAGGGGCTGGGGATATAGCTCAGTGCAATAAGCGCCTGCCTAGCAAGCGCAGGGTCCTGAGTTCGATCCCCAGTATCGCCAAAAAAAAAAAAAAAATATATATATATATATATATGTATATATATATATATAAGTAAGTGAACACATAAATGCTCCAGGTATCTACCAAGCACCTTTCATGTGCAAGATGCAGGCAGAGTTACTGTGAAGTGTCAGGAAGACACAGCTCCTAGCTTTGTGAATGAGTGGTCAGGGAATTCAGCCCTGGGCTTGACTTCTATGAAAGAACGGCACTGGGCTACATGGATCTCATTTGTGATGTTCGTTTAGAGGCCAGTAAGGCTGAACTTTCTCTCTGCCTTTTTCAGGGCTGGAAAAATGTCTCTTTAACAAAGGAAATGGCCAGATACTAGGCTGACCCGTTCAAACTGAGAAATCCTGCATAGTTCTCTGGGGTTTCAGCCACTATCAATCTGATAAATACATGTAACACGAGGCTGTATGGTGGGTATATTTGTCGACCACAACAAGAAAACAAAATAGCATTCTCTTCACTTGATACATCTTTTATATTTGTAAAATTTAAAAAGACACTGAAGGGCCATGTATATAGCTCAGCAGCATAGCACCTGCCTGGCAAGTGTGAGGTAGTGAGTTCGAGTCTCAGTACCAAAAAAAAAAAAGACATTGGAGTTAGGTCTCGTGGTGGACATGTTGTAGTCCCAGCTATTTAGGAGGCTGAGGTGAGAGGATCAAGAATTGAGACCACAATGGGCAATTTAGCCAGACCCTGTTTCAAAGGAGAAAAAAAACTGACTGGGATGTATCCTAGCCATACAGCACATACCCAGTATGTTTGAGGGCCTGAGTTTCATCCCTATGATAGCGAATAAAACAAAACGTTCTGTGTTAGTCACTTTTCTGTGACTAGGACAAAATACTTAACACAACTTTTTTTTTGATACCTAGAATAGAAATCAGGACCTTGTGCTTCCCAGGCAGGCACATGTGTCATTGAGCTATATCCCTGGCCCTGACACCGACAACTTACATAAGGGGAGATTCCTTTTCACTCACAGTTACAGTTAGTTCTGTGCATGGTCTTCTGGCTCCAAGGTAGAAGTGGCACGGTCAGTAGGCATGGTGGTGCACACCTGTAATCCCAGCACTCAGCAAGCTGAGGCAGGAGGATCGCTGTGAGTTCAAGATCAGACTAAGCTCCATAGTGAGTTCAAGGCCAACCTGAACTACAGAGTGAGACCTTGTCTCAAAATACAAAAAAAACAGAACAGCAAAGAGAATATAACCATTGAGGTGCTGTCACCAGGGACCCACCCCTCCAACCAAGCTTGAACATGAGACTGGGGAGCATTTTAGATGTGAACCACAGCACACACAACAGCTTATCCTTAAAAGATGACATGGAGGTCTTTTGTGACCCATAAGTGATGATTGCTTTTCATGCCATTGTGTGAGGTGTGCCTCCCTCAGACCTCATCCCGTACGTCTGCACATTACCTATCTGATGTAAAAAACGAAAAAGATGACACCCAAGAAGAAAGTTTGGGGACATAGAGTTTATTGCTCAAAGGAGGAAATACAAGTTTTCTCCATCCCAGGTGTGTGCTAACATGCATGTGGGAGAAAACTAAGGACAGAGTCTGCACATCATGCTTTCCTCAGGGCCTTCTGGCTCTAGACCCTGTGGTTCTGAGCCCTGCACGCGAGTGCCCCCACCTCAGGATGAGCCTCCTGTGTAGATGAGCTGTTTCCAGCACTCCTTTCCTCTCAAGTTAGCATAAGTACTCAGGGGAGGACTAGGTTTAAAAGATGTTTGTTTGTTCCTAGTGATAATATGACTCCCCCTCTCTTAGGCAGATTTTGATTTAATAAAGAATTTTCTATTTCAAAGGAAACCACAAGTGAAAGCAAGCTTGAAGAGCCCACAGCAGTTAGTTCTTTCACATCAGGTAAGAACTTGGCGGTTGACCTTGGCTTTGTATGTGTGCATAAATATATTTGTAGGTAGGAATTTGAAAAAAAAAATGTTGACATCCAAAGAACTCCCGGGGAGGAGAGGGATCAGACTGGACAGCACAGTACTGTGTGCAAGAGCGCCAGGGGCCTGTGGGCTCTCCACGTGGAATCAAGTGCGTCTCAGACACTAATCATGCGGCAGGCTTCTCTCCTGAGACTTCTAAGTGAGAAATTACAGTATTCCTTGGTGTTCCTGAGAAGCACACATTCTGCCTGACTTCTGGGGTCAAGGATAGTGCATGGGCGCATGTTCCCCACTTTCTGATTTTGTGGGAAAAGCTGGGAGAAGACCTCAAACTGGAGATCAGGGATGGCCATGGAAGGTCCTGGCCCACCCACAGTGGACAGCACCTTTGGGGGCAAGAAGAGTACGAGACTGAGTTGAGAGGGAAGTGCGTATGAGCCCTACCATGCTCTCTTATTTCCGCAGACGCAGCACCAGGGGAAGACCCATGGTTTCAAGAGGCAAAGAGTCTGAATGAGCAGCTGAGAACCGCCTACACCAGCGCCCGTTTCCGGCAATTGTCACTGCTTGAGAGCCCTTCAGACCTCCCCTCCGACCACCTGCTGGGCTGTGACCTGGCCCTCACTGCCAAGCGCGTGAGCAGTCCTGTGCAGGAGCCCCTGACATTGCCCGAGGTCTTGGCCAACTTGAACTCTGTCATGAGTGTGGAGGGTGAAGCTGGCAGTGGGAAGACGGTCCTGCTGAAAAAGATCGCCTTTCTCTGGGCGTCGGGTTGCTGTCCCCTGTTGAACAGATTCCAGCTGGTCTTCTACCTGTCCCTGAATGCCATCAGCCCGGACGACGGGCTGGCCCACACCATCTGTGACCAGCTCCTAGCAGCAGGAGGAGCTGTGAGTGAAGAGAGCCTGAGGAACATCACCCGGCAGCTAGGGAACCGGGTCTTATTCCTGCTGGATGACTACAAAGCAAGGGGCTCAGTCCCCCAAGTCATGGAAACACTGATCCACAGAAGCCACTTGTCACGGACCTGCCGATTAATTGCTGTCCGTATAAACAGAGGTAGGGACATCCGCCGACATGTGGATACAGTGCTGGAGATCAGGGGATTCCCCTTTTACAACACCTTCTCTATATTACGGCGGCTCTTTCCACACAACCAGCCCCGGCTGCGGAAGCTCATGGTGCATTTTGGGAAGAACCCGCATCTGCAGGGGATTCACAAAACGCCTCTCTTTGCAGCAGCGACCTGTGCTTACTGGTTTCAGTACCCTTCCGCTCAGTCTTTTAGCCATGTGGCTGTTTTCAAAGCCTATATGGGATGCCTTTTCTTAAAGCACAAAACTGAGGCCGAACTTTTCAGAGCAACTGTGTCCTCCTGTGGGGAGCTGGCCCTGAGAGGGTTTTTTTCTTCTCGTTTTGAGTTTAGTGGCGACGAGCTCGCAGAAGCAGGAGTTGATGAAGATGGGGATCTCACCATGTGCTTGATGAGCAGGTTCACAGCCCAGAGACTGAGACCAGTCTATCAGTTTTTAAGTCCTGTATTTCAAGAATTTCTTGCTGGAAAGAGGCTGAGTGAACTGCTGGATTCAGACAGGCAGGAAGATCAAGATTTGGGACTTTATTATTTGAAACAAATTAACTCACCCCTGCTGGCTGAGACCGCCTATCATAATTTTTTAGAGCATGTCTCCAGCTACTCTTCAACAAAGGTGGGGCCAAAGTTAGTATCTCATTTGCTTCATTTGGCAGATAGTAGAGAGTCACTGGAGAATCCACCCGGAAACGGAGGCTACCCCCAGCGCGAAGAGGAAATGCGACCAGAGGCACAGGTGTTCAGGTTACTGTGGCAGGTGTGTCCAGAGCAGTGCTTTCTGCTGCTATCAGAACATTTATTGGACTTTGCCCTAAGGATTGCTTATGAAAGCAATACTGTTGCTGCTTGCACCCCATTTATTTTGCAATTTCTTCAAGGGAAATCCATGCCCTGGAGAGTCCTTAGCTCACAGTACTTCTTTGACCACCCAGAAAGCCTCCAGGTGCTTAGGAGTGTCACGGTCTTGCTAGCAGGCAGCAGGCAGAACCCCACCCTCTCACACAGTGAAATCCTGGGAGGGTGTTTGGACAGGTCCCTGATGCCTACAGTAGATCAGGACTACGCGTCTGCCTTTGAATCTCTCAAGGAGTGGGAGCAGGATATAGTGGAGAAGGAGGAGAACATCAGGAGATACGAAAAGCTCCAGGTCCAGCAGTCACTGGACCTCAGCTGCGGCTACTGGCAGCTCCGGCCCCAGCCTCACAAGCTCCCGCTGCTGCAGGTGCGAGTTGCCCACCAGAGCACCGCTGGGCCCGGGTTGCTTGCGGCGCTCGCGGCTGCCTTCTCCGCCTCCCAGCGCATCGAGCTCCACCTGGAGGAGAGCGCAGGCTTCCTGGAGAGCATTCGGCCTGCGCTGGAGCCCAGCAAGGCCGCCCTCACCAAGTGCGCTCTGCACGGCGTCCCGCTGAGCGCCGGGGAACAGGAGCTGCTGCTCGCCCTGCCCGCCCTGGAATCTCTGGACATCTCAGGCGCGGGCCAAGTGGCAGGTAGCGCGGCTGCGTTCGGGAGCGCTCTTCTGACGGGACATTTTAGTTCTCACTCACCTCTGGTTGACGGATGCTTCAAAAGCCATAAGCCCATAAATCCTCTCTGATAGAAGCATTGTAAAATGAATTTTCACTCATTTGGGGGGCAATAGTATAAACGAATGAAAGGCCCTTGAATAGTAGAATGGTTTTCAGATAACTCAGATTATTTGAACCTGAGCATCTCCTGGTTAATAAAATTAACAAAACGTGGATGTCCGTATTTAATTAAGGCCCCTTAGTAAGTGGACATGAATTACTTGTTCTGAGTAAACGATGATCTATTTGTAGATGATGCTTGAAAATTTCTCCCGGCCCAGCTGCCTAATGGAAGAAAGGGCGTGGCTTCTTTGGGAGCCAATATCTCCTATTTATTTGAGTCTTTCTCTTATTACTTTTTGAGATAGTCCTACCATGTGTTCCAGGCTGGCCTTGAACTCGCAGCAATCCTCCCGCCTCAGCCTCCCACATGCTGGGATTACAGGCATGGATCCCCACTCCCAGTTTGAGTCTTCTGAGTATTTGATAGTTTTCAATGTTGACTTTCCCCATCTTTCATTAAATTTATTCCTAGGTACTTCTGTTTTTTATATCATTGTAAATTAAATATTATATATTTAATGTTTATTTAATTTTTAAAACTTAAATTAAATTTAATTTTTTTCACCTTCTAATTGTAATTAACTTCGGTTTTTAATGGTTATATACCAAGGTGTGCTTTGCTAGGTATTAAGAGTCACTCATGCTTCTGTGAGTTAATATTTCTCAATTTCATTAAATTTATTTATTTAAAAATTATTTTTTTTAGTACTAGGAAACAAACCCAGGAAGCACTGAGTTACATCCTCAACCCCCTTTTTGTTTTTGTTTTGAGTTAGTGTCTTGCTTAATTGTCCTGGCTGGGCTTGAATTTGGTGATCTTCCTGTCTCAGCCTTCTAGACTGATGAGATTATAGGCGTGTAGCACCTCGCCTACCTCACCGTAGCTTTGATTTGTATTTCCCCACTCACTGCATGGCGTAGAACATTTTCTCATGTGCTTGTAATGGCTGTATACATCTTTTGGAGAAATGTCTGTTCAAGTTCTTTGCCCACTTGTAAGGTGTTTTTGCTGTTGTCAGTGTTGTGTAGTGTTTCTTTGTACATTCTGGATGTTAACTCTTATCACCCCTCTGTTTGGAAATGTTTTCTCACATTCAGTTGCTTCTTCTTATTGTTTCTTTGCCCTTCCCTCCTTTTCTCCTGTTTTTCTTCTTTTATTTTTGGTACTGGGGTCACTCTGTAGAGTGTCACCGTGCCTGGTGAGTTTTTAATTTTAATACAGCCTAATTTATCATTCTTTTTCTTTGCTGGGGCTTTTGATGTCATATCCCAGGTTATGAAGGTTCTCCCCTGTTTTCTTCTAAGAGTTGCATGGTCTTAGTGTTTATCTTTCCTTCATTGTTCCTTTTTAAATTACATATGAGTTAGGAAGGAATCCAAATTGATTCTTCAGCTGTGCAAACCCAGTTGTTCCCATACCAAGGGTGGAGGATACATCTTATGTTTGTGAGCACAGAGAGTAACGAGGGCTTTCCAGGTGTTACATAATTGGCAAGTGCTACAGACAATTCTTCATACATGGCCTTACTAAAATGAATGTTTTGCTGGGCATGGTGGTGCATGCCCATAATCTCAGCACTTAGGAGGCTGAGGCAGGAGGGTTGCTGTGATTTCAAGGTGCACCTGGACCACACAGTGAGTTCAAGGCCAGCCTGATGTGCATAGCGAGACCTTGTCTCAAAAAAAAAAGTTTTATGGTGTCTGGTGGTGGTCATCTGACAATGCGAAAGTAGCAGATGGGTCAGAATGATGGTTTCAGATTTTCCAGTTGGAAATTGTTAGATTAATAATGAGAAACTCTGCTGCTCTGCAGACCAGATCTTCCCTAACCTGGACAAGTTCCCATGCCTGAGAGAACTGTCTGTGAATTTGAAGAGTGGACCGGATGTTTTTTCTCTCCTTCCTGAGGAATTCCCAAACCTCCACCACATGGAAAAATTACTGATCCAAATTTCGCATGGGGGTAATGCTTCCAAACTAGGTAAGGATGGCACTTGGATTTATTTCTTTTGGCATTAGTTGGAAAAGCTACATGGCTAGTAATTTTTTGAGATGGCATCTCTCTATGTGGCAAAGACTAACCTTGAACTATGTAGCCCACAATGGCCTTGAACTTGTGGCAATCTTCTGACCTCAGTTGCCTGAGTGCTGAGACCACAGGTATGTGCCACCACACCTGCTTCCAACTATTTAGGAGTTAACACTTCAGCTGAGCTTGTAATCCCAATACTTGGGAGGCTGAGGCAGGAGGTTTGCCATGACTTTGAGGCCAGCCTGGGCTACACAGTGAGTTCAAGGCCAGCCTTAATTAGATAGCCTGGGCTACACAGTGAGTTCAAGGCCAGCCTTAATTAGATAGCAAGACCCTGCCTCAAAAAAACAAAAATAAAGTTAAAACTTGTGTGTAGGTCTGAGGATTTAGTCTGTCCCCACGGAATATTGTGGGCATACCACTCTCTCCTGAAGAACGCAGAAGGCTAGCTGTAAATTTTAAGCCTTTACTATGCTAGGAACTGTTCTAAGCACTTCCTAAGTCTGACTTTCCCTCCACCCCTGCCCTCACAGCCGAGGTATTGAAACACAAGGAGGCTAAGTAGTTCACTCAGTTAGCCCAGCCGAGCAAATGTCAGCTCCTAATCCGAGGCTTGTGACGCTGGTATACTACATAGAAAGTCAGCTTTTGTTTGAGCGGCTCTCCTAGGATGGTGAGGAAGCCAACTGGCCAGGCTGGAGCTGCCACTGCAGGCAGCTGTGCAGCCAGCTTGCAAAGCCCCTCATTTAACAGAACTGTCAGTGCCTCACTTTAGGAAACCCTGAACACCAGACAGAAGTGGACCCCCATGTTACAACCAGCTTCACTTACAAACAACTCGGGTTATGACTAGATTTTTCATTTTAACTTGTGACCAAAGTCTTGAGTTATGGCCTGAATGCTGGCTGGTTGTGCTTCCAGATGCAGATTTAACCCTTACAGAGTTCTGGAAGGAACATTACAACACCCTGTTCTGTATGAGGTTAGGTGAGAAATCCTGGGCCAGTGTCTCTCTAAGGTCGCTGAGATCCACCCGTATACAGGAGAGAGGCTTTGCAGGCTGTAGAGGAGCCCAAACTTTCAGCTGACAACCTGAGTTCCAACCAGCCCTTGGGAACACCTTGAGTTCCTAAGTAAAGGGTCCACTCTGTATGAAGCTCTGTGGAATTGACATACAAAACATTTGCTGACGTTGAAGTTGGAAGTGATAGTTTTCTTGTATTAGTCGGGGGTTTGCTTGTTTTTTGAGGCAAAGTCTCACTATGCATGCAGTTCAAGCTGGCCTTGAACTCACATTGTAGCCCAGGCTGGCCTTGAACTCAGAGCAATCCTTGTGCCTCAGCTTCCTGAGTGCTGGGTTACGGACGTTGTCAGTATTTTTACATCAAGTGTAGACTTTGCTTCAGTGATGTTCCTCGTGTGTTTCTTTTGTGGTGTTTGTACTGTGTAAACACAGTACACAGCCGAAGACATTAGGAGGTGACAGCTGAAGGTGACCCTCCTGAGCCCTTATTTTATAGATAGGAAAACTGATCCCTGGACAGCCAGTAACGACGCTGTCCCCAGTCAGTGTAGAACCTGGCCGGAGCCCAAGTGGCTGAGTCTCAGGTCCCTGCGTCACACTCCCTTGACTGAAGTCAGGATTGTTGGAACAGGAAGTCGTAAAGTATGAGACTTTGATAGAAATTTGCAGTTTTCTCCAATTTCTGAAAAGTCTTTGATATTTTACAGTCAAATTGATTCAGAACTCTCCAGACCTGCGTGTTTTCCATCTGGAATGCCGTGCCTTTACCAATTTTGAGTCTCTCATGACCACACTGGCTTCCTGCAAGAAACTTACTGAAATTAGATTTTGTGGATCCTTTTTTAATGCCATCCCATTTGGTAAGAATTTTGACTCAAGATATCTCTGTGGACAAAGTCATACTGAGCACAATAAAAAAGAGCCAACTTATTTTTGGGAAACAGGGTCTTGCTATGCAGTTCGGGCTGGCCTTGACTCACTGTGTAGCTCAGGCTGGCCTTGAACTGGAAGTGATCCTCCTGCCTCAGCCTCTTGAGAGCTGGGATTACAGATGTGTGCCACCATGCCCAGCTGTTTCTATAATTTAAAACATTTTTAGCTTCCAGAATTATTTTCTGAGCAAAGATTTGTATTCTGTACTGAGTCAAACGAATTCAGTATGAATTAGTACATTGCTTTTCTTGGGGGGGGTTAGTGGTTTTGTTTTGTTTTGAGACAGGGCTTCAATGTGTAGCTCAGGCTGGCCTGAAACTCACTGGGTAGCCCAGACTGACCTTGACCTTGAGACCAGCCTCCCTTTGCCTCAGGTTCCTGGAATTACAGGAGTGCACCATCTTGCCTGGCCTTAGTACTATATATTACTTTTGATCACTTTAAAGATAACCTTTTTTTCTTGTTTTTCTTTGGACTGCGAATGGAAATTAGGGCCTCACGTTTGCCAGGCAGGCGCTGCACCACTGGGCTAAATCCCCAGCCCAAGATACTCTATATTTTAAAAATATTACTTGTACTCACAAGAAATGTAACTGATATAACTAAATTTTATTTCCTCATAGTCACTATTTTGCCAAGTTTTACTTTTCTGAAGATATTAAACTTGAAGAACGAACGATTTCCTGATAAGGAGACAGCTGAAAAATTTGGTATGTTTTCAAATCAGGGCCCCCTACGTATAGTTAATTCCCTTCCCCCAGGCTTCCACCAAATCCTTTGCCTGCCAGGTGAGGGAGCCGCAGGGAGGCGACTGTGGGCGTCACATCGGCGTGGTTCTGGGGCCTTGGCTGCCAGAACGCGCCGAGGCCCTGTGTGGAAACCCACGCGTGCCTTCCTTCGGGCTTACCACGCGTCTAGCCCCCTTATCTCACCTGCTGCAGGTGAGTGTGATGCAAGCAGCCGTCCTGCTGCATCGTTCAGGACACAGTGACAGAGAGCCTGAGGCGGTGCAGGTGCGGCCTTCCGCGGCCTTTCCCAGCTGGGCGGGCTGACCGAGCGAGCGGGCTGGGGCTGCTCCCAGCTCCAGCTCCTCGGGAGGAAGCCTGCGCTCCGCTCAGCGGTGATTTGCGCACAGTCCTTGCACACGGTCCCGCACAGAGGGTTCTCCGCGACCTCTGCGCACACTGTGGCCAGGCCCTCACAGCGCTGTGCAGCTCCGCTGTCAAGTACCCCCTCCTGCATGTGAGCGGCGCGCTCTTTCCGAGAGCGCAGGAGTGGGTGCCCACCCGCCGGGCAGCGTCCCGGGAGGGAGGGTGGGCAGACCGCGCTCCGGCTCTGCGCTGGGCGCCCAGTGACGGTGGCCAAGCCTGGGACGACAGCGCAGAGAGCACAGCATGCGTGTCCCCGCAGCCGGCGCTTTGGGCTCTCTCACCAACCTGGAGGAGCTGGTGCTTCCGACTGGGGACGAGATTTATCAAGTGGCAACGCGGATCATCCAGCAGTGTCAGCAGCTTCTGTGCCTCCGTGTCCTGTCCTTTTGCCAGATTCTGAGTGACGACAGCGTGGCGGAAATCGGTGAGCTCCTCGCGTTACTGCGTGCGGGAAGCCCGGGAGTGTCCCAGCCGCGCTCGTAGGAGGGATCTCCCTGAGGGGCTGCACGCACTGAGCTGCGCGCCAAGACTGGCCTTCTGTGGGTGCAGTACTGGCCAGCTGAACACAAGGGGCGCTGTGCAGAGGCTCGGCTTGTGTCTGACACACAGAGGGGAGCGCCGGCCGGTGGGTGTAGCTCTGTGCAGCCGGCCTGCAGCGTGTGCGTGTGCGTGCATGCATGTGCGTGCGTGGTGCTGCGGCTTACACCCAGCGCCTCTTTATTCATAGCTGGAGATTAATATACCTACAGAAGGATGGACGTCTTCAGTATGCCGCTCAGTGGATTGTAGTAAACAGTCTTGAATATTCTGTCACCCAGGTGTAGGCAGCAAGAGGCAGGTTAGAATAGGGAACATCGCTGGCCTCCTTCCAGCGTCCTGTCTGGCAGCGCTGCCGGCCCCTTCCCAGAGACAGCTGCGATCTTGCTGTCTTCCACCACGCGTTAGTTCTACCTATTTAAAAAGCCGACATGCCGGAACCCTACACAATGTGTGCTCTTCTGCATCTTTGTGGGTCAACGTTTTATTTGTGCTATTTGTTCATATTGATGCATGTGATAGAGCTCACTGTTTCCACTACCAAATATTATGCTATGACTGTACACCTGGTACAGCGTATGCATCCAGTTCATTCTAATGTTTGGCTACTGTGAGTAATGCTTTTAGTGGGCATGGTGGCATGTGCTATAATCCCAGCACTTGGAGAGGCTGAGGCAGGAGAACAGAAGTTAGAGCTTAGCCGGGGAAACCTCGCAACTTAGTAAGACACTGTCTCAAATTAAAAATGAAGAATAAAAGAAGACCTTGGGATGTAGCTCAGTGTGATGCCCTGGGCTGATCGCGTCAATAGCCATAGCATTCTTGCCCTGTGGTGAGCGGTAGTAACGCTTCCATGGGTATACATGGTCTTGGATCTATGGGTTTAAGGGTTTGTAGGGCAGGAGTTACTGAGGCACCTGGACAAACCCTTTCAGTTTTCCATGGAGGTTGTAGCAATTTATACCCCCACCAGCAGTCATTTCACATCCTGGCCCTGCTTGGTACTTGTCAATTCTTTAAATTATAGCCATTCTTGTGACTGGGTAGTTATAGTTCCTTGTAGATTTCCTGATGGTATATTCTTGTTATGTGATAGCTACTGTTTGGCATAGTATATTTTGCTAGGAATTATTTTTATTAAAGCCCCTGGTTGCCAGCTGTGGTGGCACACACCTATAATCCCAGCACTCTGGAGGCTGAGGCAGGAAAAACACGAGTTCAAAGCTAGCCTGAGCTACATAGTGAGTTCTAGGCCAGCCTGAACTATATAGTGAGACCCTGCTTCAAAAAAAACACGCAGACAAAAAACTCCAAAGAAACCTGGGTATGATGGCACACGTATAATCCCAGCATTCTTGGGCAGCTAAGGCAGGAGGATCACTGAGTTGAAGGCCAGCCTGGGCTACCTAGTGAGTTCAAGGCCAATCTGAACTATGTTGTGAGACCCTGTCTCAAAAAAGAAAGAAAGAAAAAGGAAAACAAAAAGAAACTAGTACTCTGAGCATTTCCCATGTTATTGATAATGGTGGTGGCAGGAGAGGTTGACTCAAACAACCTTGTCTACCATTATTTTTAAAGTCTTTATGATGGTGTTTTCATGAATGTTCTGTTTCCGTAGCCAAGTTATCAAGCAGTGGAGGTTTCCAGAAACTCGAGGATCTACGTCTTTCACTCAATCACAGGATTACACAGGATGGATACAGGAATTTCTTTCAGGCCCTGGACAGCCTGCCCAACTTGAGAGAGCTGGACATCTCCAGACACTTCACCGAGTGTATCACAGCTCATGCCAGCACAGTCAAGGCCCTCGGCCAGTGTGTGTCCCGCCTGCCCAGCCTGGTCCGGCTCCACATGCTAGGTTGGCTCCTGGATGCAGAAGATGTCACGCTGCTCGATGCTGTGAAAGAAAGACACCCTCAATCTAAGTGCTTGCAGATTTTCTGGAAATGGAGATTGCCATTCTCTCCAATCATTCAGAAATGAAACCTTTAGGCTGGGTGTGCTGATGCACCCGCAATCAGGCAGAGGAGTATGAATTCAAGGGCGCCCCTGGCATAGTGACAGCATGTCTCAAAAAAAAAAAAAAAAGAAAACGCCAGGGATGTAGCTCAGCAGCACAATGCCTGCCTAGTAAGCGCAAGTCCCTGAGTTCTATTCCTGGTACAAAGAAAAAAAACCTAGTTAAAAAAAAAGAAAAAAGAGACCCTATGATAAATATGATATAGATAGATAGATAGATAGATTGATACATTTATATGTATATATAAAGTATACTGATAACCTTAATTTAAAAAAAGAAAAAAATAACACTCTTGTGAGTGGTTGGAGCTGGAAATTGGTTCTGTGTGTGAGGGCAGGGCAGAGCCGAGGGCCCCCAGCAGTCAAGCTGCCTCAGGCTTGAAGAAAGCCTCCTGCCTGGACAATTCAGTCATTAATCGCTAGGCAACCTTGCACAGGTATAGATAAATGCCCCTACTGTTGTTGTCAGGTCCTCTTGCCATCAGGTAAAGTGGCCTCCTCCTGACTCAGACCATAGCTCTCGCCCATTGTCTTCCCCTGTTCCTGCTGCCCTCTCTCCCTGAGGCACACTGAGAGCCCCAGGGTGACACCTTCAGTAAAAACCGCGGAATGCGCTCCCTTCGGCAGCACATACACTAACATTGGAATGATACAGAGGAGATTAGCATGGCCCCTGTGCAAGGATGACATGCAAATTTGTGAAGCGTTCCGTATTTTTCATTTCTACAGCAACACCTCCTCCAGAATCCACTGAGTAGACAGCACAAACAGTGTTACCAGCCTTAACAGCCCTCACACAATTAATGGAGAAAGAATAGAGGAATCTCAGAGCCCCAAGAAAACAGATCTGCTACTGGTTAGCCATAAACCTAGTCCTCAGACCATCAACGTCTGTGTCCATATACACAGGAATCTAGGTAAACAAGAGCATTTTGTTGGATAAACGCCCGCCTCCAAGACCGCCATCTTCACCATATCTCCCTTGCCAAAGGACAAGTTGAGTCCACCTACACCTAGTATTTATTTGGAAAATAAATGTGATGCTTTCTTTCCTCCATTACGTCAATTTTGTACAAATCCAAACAACCGTGTTACAGTAATTCATGGCCTTGCTGGAGCTCTTAAGTTAGAGCTAGGAGTCTTCTCTACTAAAACTTTGGTGGTGCGGGGGATATATCTCAAGGGCATAAGTGCCTGCCTGGCAAGTGCAAGGTCCTGAGTTCCATTCCTGATACCAAAAAAATAAAACCTTTGGTGGAAGCTAACAATGAACATATGGTAGAAGTAAGGACACAGTTGTTGCAACCAGCTGATGAAAACTGGGATCCCACGGAGTGAAGTCAGTCTGGCATTGTGAAAGTAATCTCTTACTACAGTTGCTAAATATGCACAGTACCAGGCCTCTTCATTCCAGGAATCACTGAGAGGAGAAAAGTCTCCATAAAGACTATTCAGATAGTGAATCTAGATCTTCAGGTAATTCTGAGAGAAGGAAAGGACCCTTTAAAACCATAATTTTGGGACCAACATTGACCTGTCTGATGACAAAAAGTGGAAGTTGCGGCTACACGAGCTGACTAAACTTCCTGCTTTTGTGTGTGTCGTATCATCTGGAAATCTTCTAAGCCACTACCATACTGGGCATGAGCACAGCTCAACTGTACATAAAAGTTCCAGGTAGCAGAACACCAGGTCCTCCAGAAAAAAACAATTTCTGTTCAGTTAACATAAATATTGGCCCAAGTGACTGTGAATGGTTTATTGCTCCTGAAGGTTGCTGCGATGTTCTGAATGCCTTCTGTGAAAAAAATAATTTGAATTTCCTAATGGGCTCTTGGTGGCCCAACCGTGAAGATCTTTATGAAGCAAATGTACCAATGCATAGGTTTATTCAGTGACCTGGAGATCTGGTGTGGATAAATGCAGGCACTGTGCACTGGGTTCAAGCTGTTGGCTGGTGTAACAACATTACTTGGAATGTTGCCCACTTACAGCCTGCCAGTGTAAATTGGCAGTGGGATGGTACAAATGGAACAAATTGCAGGGTGAAGTCAATAGTATCCATGGTTCATCTTTCCTGGACTATGGCACAAAATACCAAGGTCTCAGAACCAAAGCTTTTTGAAATGATTAAGTATTGTCTTCTGAGAACTCTGAAGCAACATCAGACATTGAGAGAAGCTCTCACTGCTGCAGGAAAATATATGGCATGGGCGCACAAAAGGAGAACCTGCTCAGTACTGCAGCATGTGTGAGGTGGAGTTTTTTTATCTGCTTTTTGTCACTAATGAGAGTAATTCTCAAAAGACCTACATAATACATTGCCAAGACTGTGCACGAAAAACTAGCGGAAACCTGGAAATTTTTGTGGTGCTAGAACAGTACAGAATGGAGGACCTCATGCAAGTCTATGACCAATTTACATTAGCTCCGCCATTACCATCTGCCTCATCTTGTTATAGTTCTATGGACTCTACACACGAGACCATTTCTGCTATTCAGGAAGTTACCTAGTTCTGCACCACTGTTTTTGTAGCTATCTCTTAGGGCTGCCGGCTGAAAACTGTATCTATGCAACCTTCTAGGTGTGGACTGTCAGCCAACTGGATGGGGGAGAATAGCATTCCTGCTCCAGGACTCACACAGCTCATCAGCTGAACTGCAGAGAAACAGTAATGATCCCCACGTTCCGTGCATATCCGACAAGGCTGGCAGCATCTCCCCGACCACGACGCGAGGCAGCCTCGGTTGTGTTTCTCTATTTCTGGGCTGATGGGTTTGTTTTCATCTTTTTCCCCTTCAGAGTTTTCCTTGGAAAAATAGTAGCCTAGCTGGTCATTGCTTTGTAAGGGAGTTAGTAATTTTACGTTTTTTGGTCAACTTTTTTTTAATGTAAAATTTAGGTAAGAAACTTTTTTACTGCTTTTATGTTTTTCTGTCTTGTTTTAAAATCATAATGGCTACACTTTTGGTTCCTAAATAAAACATTAAAAAAATGAACAGCCAAGTCACAAAGATAATGGATTGCACATAGACTAAGGAATAAACTTCAGATGTGTGACTTTTGTTTCTAAGCTTGATGTAAATTTACTCTATAAATATTTATTGCTTGAAAATATTTTTAAAAACTACTGAATCAACGATTCTAGAAACCTAATAACCAAACACGTTAGTAACTACTGCACACAAGAGTATCCGATATTCAATGCTCATAATCATCCTGGGGAATTTGTGCTCATACACGATATATTTGGATTCCTTTTTTCCCCACCTCCTCCCTTCAACTCATCTTCCCTTCCCTGTTTACAAAATTTTATTTCCATTTATCCTTTTTTTTCCTTCTTTTTCACCTTCTCCCACCCTAGCTTCCCTTTCCTTTTGAACAATTTCTTCCCATTTCACAATATCTATTGTACGTTCTAGTTCTTATTTGCTCTTTCAGTTTCTCACACCATGGAGGCTGTGTGATGTTTACACATGTGAGTCCAATTTATGTCCATTAAGAGTGTGGTCCCAAGGTGCATCCATTTACCTAGAAATGCCTCAGGTTTGTCCTTTTTGGCAGAAGAGTGCTCCATTGTATGAAACCCCATGTTGTCTTTATCCATTCCTTAGCTGACGGGCCTTTGGGCTGTTTCCAAGATCAGCTATTATAAATTGTACTGCTACAAACATGGCTGCACATATATTGCCGGGTATGATGTTTTTATCTTCCGGGAGCATACCCAGAAGGGGGATAGCTGGGTCAAATGGGACTTCCAATCCTAGTTTTTTGAGGAACCTCTATACTGATTTCCACAGTGGGTGCACCAGTCTACACTGTCACCAACAGTGGAGAAGGGTTCCATTTTTCCCATGGCCTTTCTAGCATTTGTCACTGGTTGATTTCTGGATGATAGCCATGCTTTCTGGGGTGAGACGGAATCTCAGCATTGTTTAAATTTGCATCTCTTGACTGATCAGCGTCGTTGAACATTTTGTGTTTTTTTGAGGGAAGCACTGCCAATCGGGCTCAGGACCTCGTGCTTGCCAGGCAGGTGCTGTGCCGTCAGCTACACCCTGGTCCTTTTACATATAGTTATTTGCCATTTGTATTTCTCCACCTGAGAAGTTCGTATTCATCTCAGATGCAAATTTTTGGATTGGGTCTTTACACTGGGGAGTCTGATCTTTTTTTCAGTTCTTTACATGTTAATAGATATAAGTCCTTTGTCTGAAGGACAAGTGGTTAAAATTTTTTCCCACTCGTGGATTGTCTTTTCACTCTGTTGGTTTCTTTTGTTGTACAAATGTTTTTAATAGGATGAGATCCCAGTTATTCTTTGTACTATTTCCTCTGCAACTGGGGTTTTGTTCATGAAATCTTTGTGTACACCAGTGTCTTCACGAGTTCTGCCTATTCTCTCTTTCAGCAGATTTAGGGTTGCTGCTGATTTTAGTTTAGTGAATGGCGATAGGTATGGGTTGTTTTAGTCTTGGCAGGCGGAAAGCCAGTTTTCCAGCACCATGCTACTAAAATAGTTTCTGACCCAGGGCCTTTTACTGAGCTATACCCCTAGCATTTTTTGTTTTGTTTTTGTTTTGTTTTTCTTTTTGAGACAGGGTCTTGCTGTGCAGTTCAGGCTGGTCTTGCGCTTACTTTGTAGTCCAGGCTGGTCTCAAACTTGGAATGATCATTCTGCCTCAGCCTCCCAAGTGCTGGGATTACAGGTGTGTGCCACTGTGTCTGGTGACCCCTAGCATTTTTTTTCTTCTTCCTAGTCTTTTAATTATTGTTTTGAGATAGGGTTACCTGGGCTGCTAGAATTGCAGAGCTGTGGCCCCAAACAAACTGCTCCTGCTCCTCCTTCCCCTCCTGTCCCCCTCCTTCCTCTCCCATCCCCGCTTCTTGTTTTCTTCAGACAGGATCTCAATATGTAGCCCTTGAAGATGGAGTGATCTTCCTGCCTCAGCCTCCCAGGTGCACCACCATACCTGGCCTGGCCTGGCCTGAATAGTTTTCTGATCATCGTCTGTGACTTGCACGCTGCTGAAGTCACTTTCTGTCATCCTTCCTGCCTCGCTGGCACGCCTAAACACGAGCTCCCACACGGCGTGCACCCTCCTCGCAGCTCTTCACCTGGTCCCACTGAGCTGTCTGTCTGACCCCTAACAGCTGGGAGAATCTGGGGTTCCCTTGACACCTTATTTTAAAAATTGAGTCTATTGGTACAATTTAGGTATATGCAACAAACACATTCTTCAAAGGGCTTGTGTTCCTGTGCAGAATGTACCTGGATTTCCTTTTCCTCTCCTGCTCCCCTCCCCTCTTCAACCCCTCCTCCCCTCCTTATTTACAAACCTTTGTTTCCATTTTACCCTTCTTTTCTCATGTTTTTCTTTTCCCTTACATCTTCTCCTCTTGAACACACTTCGTTGGCTGCCTCGTCCAGCTGAGTGGTTTTGAACGCCATGTCCACCTTAACTTCTCCACCTGCCTCTGCAGCGCAGCCCTAGCTCCATCCCCACGCGGTTCTCCCATTGCCCGGCCAGGACCGCGGAGTCACCCCCAGATCTGTCTCGCAGCTGCACACAGAACCTAGGGCAAACTGTACGGGCTCCTTCCATAGCACGCGTGCCGCAGCGCCCCACAGCCCTAGCGCTGCGCACCCACGCCTCAAAACCTCAGCGGCCAGGCCAGAGCTCTCCCTGCAGGCCGCACTGGCTCCAGATCCTGGCTGCGAGCTGGGGTCGGCTGCACACTGCGTGGCTCACACCGCCTAATCTGAGGACGTGACTGTGGCCTGAGTGTGTCAGTGGGATTCCTGCGCTCAAATCTAACTCTGCTCTGTGGTAATGTTAGGAGTGGAAACTTAATCTGCCCAGTTGTTTAGAGCGGAGCCTGTGGAAAGTGATCAGGGCGTAAGAGGGAGACTAAAACACACGCACACACGCACGCACGCACACACGCTTTCCCCCATCTCTGGGTATGTGATGTTCTGCTCGTTCTTAGGACTTCACATCACCAGACTCGACCCCTCACCACTGCGCCTCCTGCACTACAAGCTAGAACAGACCTCTTTCCTCTATACATCACCCAGGCTGCTGTCACTGCTGTTCGTTTGAGGCAGTCTCACTATGTTGTCCAGGCTGGGCCTAAACTTGTGATCCTCCTGCCTCAGCCTCCCAGAGTGCTGGAATTTCAGGCATGTGCCAGCACACCCATCTCTGGATGGTATTTTTATCAGCAACAGACAATGTCTTAGTGTACTCTAGCAAATAGCCAAAAATAAATATATATTTCTTGGAATGAATGAGATTCCTGAACCTACAATCACAGGCTGGGTATATGAGATATTAAGGAAGGAAAATTCTCAGCAATATCTTAGAAGGCAAATTGGCCCTATTCATAATTTAATCTGCCACATTCTTAAGACAATTAAAATATGAATGCATAGAATGTTGGACAATAGTCATGAAAAGTGATGAAATGTACAAGAAAACTGTAAAAACAGGTCATTTTGCAAAGCTTACTTACCAGGCACGAAATATTCATTTATTTAAGAAATATAAACTGGAGAACTAATATGCTAGGCATGTAGGGGGTTTAATCAACTTCATTTGCCTTAGCTGGGCATACTGCTACACAGCTGTAATTCCAGCATTCTGGGAGGCCGAGGCAGGAGGATCACAAGTTCAAGCCCAGCCTGAGTGACATAATGAGATCCTGTCATACATACATACATATTGACTAGAGATGTACTTTAATGTGAAGTAGGTTAAAGAAAAAAATTCAGTGGGCATGGTGGTGCACGCCTGTAATATCAACACTTAGGAGCTGAGAATCTGGGGTTCGCGTTGCCCAGTTGAGGCTGGGGCTGAGCCAGGAAGATAGTCCAGAGACGGCCTGGACTACACATTGAGGAGAACTGTCTCAGGGCCCAGGATACAGCTCAGTGGCATAGCACCTGCCTGGTAAGCACAAGGTCTTGAGTTCGACTCCCATTACCAAAAAAAAAAAAAATTGTCTAAAAAAAAAATCACTTGCCTAGCAAAAACCTCTGACTAGAAGAGTATTGATCATATTAAGCCCTTCGTGGACAGTGAACTGGACCAGGGAGAATGCTAGGGGCCCCAGTCCCAACCCGAGCAATGACCACAGAAGGCAGTGCAGCACCGAGGGGGCTTCGCGTGAAGAGCGGCAGCGGCGGGCAGCACACCCTAGGCAGAGAAGGTGGAAGCGGCAAGGCAGAGGTAGGGGAGAGAGACGACGGAGGAGGACGCGAGGGAGGGGACACCACGCCGCCTGTGCCCTGAGCCCGGCTCAGACGGGACACTTGCAGCGTGTCCTCTCTTTCCCCTTCCGCCCTCCTGAGTGGGCCCAAGCAGCTTCCTTCCTGTCTCTGGAGACAGACTCAACTTTACTGCACCTGTATGTCTCCCCCCTTCATATATCCAAGGTTTCTCAGTTTTCATCATTTGTTTTAAAAGGCACTAATATGCAGCTTAACATGCTTGCTAAGAAAGGTGGCCCCACAAATGGCAGCTTGGACAGAGGGACTCCTGCTTTGACTGCGACCCCGAGTACCTTCTGTGTCTGTGTGTGGCTGCTCCACAGCCTGGTGTCACTGTGCTCAGAGCTCTCTTTTGGGAGGGAGGCCTGAGCCACACAGCCAGGGGACAAATACCAACAGGGGTGCCACCAGCCCCAGCTGTGAGAGCTGCGCACACAGACCAAGGACATCGAAATATTCTCCTGGGGACAGCTGAGCCTGGAACAGCTGGGTACAATTACAAAATACAAAAGCCTTTTTTTCTTACAAAATCATAAAGAAATAAATGAGAAAATATAAAGTAATATACTTGGCTGGGCGTGGTTACACACACCTGTAATCCCAGCACTCAGGAGACTGAGGCAGGGGGATCATTGTGAGTTCGAGACCAGCCTGGGCTACAAAGTGAGCTCAAGGCCAGGCTGAACTGCATAGCGAGACCCTGTCTCAAAAAAAAGTAATATATTCAAAACTAGAGTACAAATATAAAAATATGTAGTACTTTGTATAGAACACAAAGTATTAAAATATGCCAATATAAAGACAATACAATAATAGTTTTGTGTTTTTGTTTTTGCTGGTACTGGGGATTGGACCCAGGATCTCTGTGCTGAGCCACATCCCCAGCCTTTTTTTTTTTTTAATTTTGATACAGGTTCTTATTAAGTCTCTAATTTTCCCAATATGGGCTTGAACTTGAGATCCTCCTACTCAGTGCCTCAGAGTGCTGGGATTATATGAGTTCCACCACAGCTGACATCAAAGAACTTTGTACAGGAATACAAATTCCCCTGTGAAGGGATACTTGATTTATCCTATTCAAATGTATAGTATATTACAAAGCAGCATCATAAGGTCTTACAAAACAAGAATAATCCACAACCAAAAGTAGTACAAGGAGGGAAATTATAATGATCAGAGCAGAAATCAATAAAATTGAGAAAAAAGCAATACAAAGAATCAGTGAGCCTGGTGTGTAGTGTAGCAGAAGATACCCGCTCATGCTTGTTTCTTAGTTGCCCAGGTAATAGTTCTCGTTATAGTTCCTGATGCTTTTATGTCATACAAATGGCTGGTTGCTGTGATTCATATTGTAAGAACTAATCCCTAGTTAATAAGCTATACTGCCTCTCTGTACTTCCTGCTTGCTTATTCCATACAGCAGCAGAGATCAGGGCCTGATATTTTGGGAGTGATCCCAATCCTTGCCCGTTGACATAAATACATATACCTCCAAATCCTGGGTGTTGTTTTGGTATTTCTGCTTGTGTTTGCATCCAGTGCATCGGCCAGGAAGACCAACCATGCTGATGACTTTGGTCAAGGGTCATAGCTGTCTTGGACAGAGTAAGGACTGCTCCAGGTCCCAAGAGGAAGGCTCATCCTTGAGATTTCTTGAGTCCCCTAAGAGGTCTGGAAGAGGATTCTTGGCTCCCCATGTGAGTGACTAACATTGGGCCCCAAAGGGAGGAGGGTGCAGTCTGTCTGTCTGTCTGCTTGCCTGATTCTGTGAGACTCCTGGCACCCCGGTTAGTCTGTCAGTGCTGCTCAGCTTGAGCAGAAGGGGAGTCTCATCAACGCTCTTTGGTCAAGACCACCCGCAAGGAAAGGGGGCTGGAATGCTTAACCTGCTGAATGAATGTGTAAGTGAGTGAGATGGACAGCATAAGCAAGAGGCTGCTCTGTCTGTGCATCAAGACTGAGAAGCCCTGGTTGTGGGGCCTGATTGGGTCCTCATCTGTGGTTTCATGGCGACTGGCATATGACATAATGGAGGCCTCAAAGCCTCCTTAGCTAAGTTTTACCTAAATCTCTGCAAGGGGTGCAGCCAGGCCAGCATCTGTGAATGGCCCACTTCTCTCTCAGAGAGAGGGGGCACCCACACTTTTCCTGTTGTGCCATCATTCCTGGATACAGAACATGGGCCAAGGATCTAGCTCAGCAGCATAAGCACCTGCCTGGCAAACACAAGGTCCTGAGTTCAATTCCCAGTAACAAACAAGAAAAAAGGTTACACAACATACACACATAGGAAGTCAGAGATGAAAACTAATTAGTAAAAACCCACAGTGCCTGACTACAGGAAAAAGGGCTTTTATGGAGTTAAAAGTGAAACCAAACTACTCCCTGCATCTCAAAGGAAAAAAATTTTAAGAGACCCATTCTTCCTGAGAATTCTTCCTTGGCAACCTCATTGACCACTGCACTTGCTGCCAACACCTGTAGCTTCATGTTATACTCCTGACTTGTCTATTTCCAGCCAACTGAATTGGCTTCAGCTAGCCACTGCCTACATTTGCCACAGAGGCCTCGCTGCAGAGCCTTCTGCAGACCCACTGTTCTGTTTGTGTCTGGATGTCCCCCTAAGCCTCATGCTGGCATGGGGCGGGCCTCTGGAGTTTATGGTTGATCCATGGTCCAATGCTGGGATTATGGGTGTGAGTGCTACACCCGCCCTGGGGTGGATAGTTTACATGTTTAAGGGAGGGAAAAGAGGCTGTTTGCAGCCACTACCCCTCCCTTTTGCTCTTGCTGCTTTTGCTGTCTTCCCTCGCCATGAACTAGGAATGGTTGTCCTCTGCCATGTGCCACTCTGCCTTGGAACCAGCCAAGTATGGACTGAAACCTCCACAAACTGTGAGCTAAATATACCTTTCCTTCCTTAATTTTGGGCACTGGGTATTTTGTCTCAGCAACGAGAAAAAAGTAACCAAGACAGGTTTGTGTCTGGATGTCCCCACAAATCCTTATGTGGTCACAGTGGGCAGGTTTCATGGAGGTGGCTGAACCTAGAGTGTGTGATTGATTCATGGTGCAGTGCTGGGATTAAAGGTGCTGAGATTAAGGGTGGGTGATTGTAGGATCAGTCAGTGACAGGATTGACCTCACCCTAATCCAGGTAGCCTGGATAAAATGAAAGGGGCAGAAAGAGATGTGTTTTCCCTCTTTTGTTCTTATTGCTTTTGGTATCTTCCAAACAGTTACGCTTCTGCCATGGGCCGCTCTGTCTTGGAACCAGCTGACTATGGGCTTAAACCTCTACAAACCATGAACTAAGTAAAACTTTGCTCTTTTAACTTTGGGTGTTGTGTATTTTGTCCAAGCAATGACAGAAAAGTAATTACTGCAGAATTTGTTATCGAGAGTAGTGTCATTGCTGTGACATTGCTGCCCATTTGGTTTAAGAGCCTTGGAAATTTGAAAGTTTTGAGAGAATGGCCAAAAGGGCAGCCCCCATTAGCTATAAACTATTTGGGAGACTCTGGTCACAGTCTGAAAATCAGAGTACTGATGGAAATGCTGCTGGTTAAGATGTGGCTCAGAAGGAGTCTTCTACTGAGAAGGACTGCATTGGCTGCTGGATCCCATTATACTTTGGCAGGAAGTTGGTCTGCATTTTGCTTGTTTACAAATATTGCCTGGGTGGCAGAAAAGTTTCAGTACAGTCTACTATTGGGATGGTGGCATGGTTTCTGTTGAGAGCTTATTGCCTGATTTATGTTCGGAATTAAGAGTGAAGAGCCAGCACGGTGATGTGAAGCATTTGGCCAGAGGGAGCTGTGGATTTCAAAGACGAAAAGGAAGAGAATGTGATTGTTGAAGTGAACAGGACAATTGAAAAGTGACCCGAGACCTTTCTCCAGAAAGGATAAGTGTAGGGGGCTGGGGATATAGCTCAGTGGAATAAGCACTTGCCTAGCAAGCGCAGGGTCCTGAGTTCAATCCCCAGTACCGCAAAAAAAAAAAAAAAAAAAAGATGTGAGAAAGGATAAGTGTAATTGAAATGCAGTAAATCCCTTGAGGTGCTTCTTAATGTTGCCGTGCCCCGCTATTAAAAGTTAATGGGAAGCAAGGACTGATTCTAATAGGTCTCTGAGATATTTTTTCAATGTAGTTTTTAGATACATGTTTGTAATCATGTTAATTAGTCAACTGTTGTGCTTTTAGCCTTGAATTCTAAACACCCTTTGAATATTTCACCTTTGGTGTGAAAATGAATGCAATAAGAATCATATATATAATTGTTATAGTAATATAAGTCTGAATAGAACAAGACATTAACTTTTCACAAATCTTCTCTGGAGACTATGGTTTAAGGAAATGTGTCTGGTTGTCAAGCTGACTAGGGGTGGATTGTGGTAAATTAACTAGTGGTCAACTTGTGACACCCAGCTGAACTGAAGCAGCACGGGGCTGGGTGTGGAGGCCCACCTGAGGACCGCTGCCAACAGCATCAAACGAGAACTGGAGGGGCAGACGGTGCCCTGCGGATTCTCCTGGAGAAGACTGTCACGCTGGCTTTCCTGATGTGAACTCAGCTGTTCTCATCATGGAAGGAGCTCCAGTCCTCGCCGTCACTGAGGCTGGCTGCGGTTCTTTTCAGAGGAGCTCTGGTTCTTACCTTGA